>SJYQ01001268.1:267188-281113 GCA_006410935.1 Redunca redunca
TAGGAATTATTGTTTCTAATATAACTTATATAATTAATTAATTAATAGAATTCCTAATATAATTATAGTTTCCATATAATTTCACATGCCTTTTATTACATACTGTACTCTACTATATGGCCATACTGGTGACTGCTATTTAAAGAGAATCTTCAGAGATAAAATGATGCTGGAGGAAACTTTGCCTAAGAATTATAAATGTTCATGTATTCTCAATTTTCAGCTATTATGATTAGATAAGTTTTATGATTTTGGAAATATATTTCATGGAGGATTTTTTAAAAAAGAGATTTGGTTCTGGGCAGTGTTTCTTAGAACATGTTAAAGGTTAGGATTTAGGAGTTGCAAAGGCCTCCTTATTTTACTGATTGGGAGACCAAGGCAGCAGGGTGGAAAAGTGCCTGATTCCAGACTGGAGACCTATTGGCCATATCTCACTGCCTCTCCCAACCCTCGATTCTAAGGCTACTCACAGGTTCACGGTGACGTCAGCAGTGATGGGGATCTTCACGTTAGCGGTGCTGTCAGAAGTCGCTTCGAATGTGATATCTGAGACTTGGACATTCCTGATTCTCACCCTGTGTAAAAACCACAATTTACACTTGTCACTCCTGACAGCCATTGCTTGGCTCTTCTCTATGCCAGCGTTGTGCTGAGTTTTGAGCCTCATGGACTTTGCCTGCTTTGGTCTTCATGAGAGCCCTGCTCAGAGGCTGAATTCTCTGCATTGGATGGTATGGCAGACTGAGGATCAGACAGCTGTGATTTCCTCAAGATGCCAAGGGTGAATATGTGCCAGAGCCAGTATTTGTTTTTTTTTTGTTTTTGTTTTTAGTCGAAGTGTAGCTGCTTTACAATGTTGTGTTAGTTTCAGGTGGACAGCAGAGTGATTCAGGTAGAGATACGTATATTTATAGAGGTATCTTTATTTGAGATTCTTCTACCTTACAGGCTATTACAGAATATTGAGGATAGCTCCCTGTGCTATATAGTAGGTCCTTGTTGGTTGTTTACTGTATATATAGTAGTGTGTATATGTTAATGCCTGGAGTAGAAAATGGCAGCCCATTTCAGTATTCTTTCCTGCACAGTCCCATGGACAGAGGAGCCTGTTGGGCTATGGTCCATAGGGTTGTAAGGAGTTGGACATGACTGAAGCAACTTAGCATATGTTAATGCCAAACTCCTAATTTCTCCCCCACATTGCTTTCCCTTCTGGTAACCATGAGTTTGTTTCTATGTCCATGAGTCGGTTTTGTATAAGATCTTTTGTATCATATTTTAGATTCCATATATAAGTGGTATCATATGGTATATGTTTTTCTTCTGTCTGACTTACTTCATTTAGTATGATAATGTCTATGTCCATCCTTTTGTTACTGCAGACAGCATCATTTCATTCTTTTTATGCAGAGACAGATTTTGAACCCAGAACTGCTGACTCCCAGATGTTATGTGTAGAGCCACCTATGTGGTGTGAATTCTAGTTTTCTCTCTCCTGAGGTCATTCAGAATTTTATACTCAGCTATATTCAGAGAAGAAAAGTCTTATTCCTTAGAAAAGGGACTTTAGGTATCAGCAAACAGATAGAGGTGAGGGAGAAGAGAATCTTCATCGTGACCCTGAAATCACAGAATGGGAGGCTCCAGACCCATGAGATGCTCACAGGCCCTGCAGCCCTGACTCTAATTTCCCCAAGATCTGGCAGAGCTGGCCTCAGACCGCTTCTGCTCTGCAAAAACACACAAGGTTTGTTCATCTTTCTTTCTTTTATATTAAACTTACCTCCCCAAAGACATGTATTCTCTTTTCTGGGAACAAACATCTCCAACATGAAGCATCAACTCACCCTGTAAGTCTGTTCACTACTTGAAAAATTCTAGAAATGAGTTGTTCCAACAAATTCTCTGCTTCCTGGGTCTCCTCCACCACCTCGTGTGAACACCTGAACTCCAATTCAGTCTTCAGATTCTGAAAGATAGCTGCAAAAACAATCTCCATTTAGTGTAGTACACAACTTAAGCAGCTCTTAGGCAACAGGCACTAAATGAGACTAATTGCCTATGTTATTTCATCTTATAACACCTCCATAAAATAGATATTACTATTATCTGCGCTTTCAGATGAGGAAATAAGGCTCAAAAGATTAAGAAATGGGCCAAAGTCGCACAGCTAGGAGACCTTGTTCCTAGTATGCTGCCTTCATGCTAATATATGCTCATCATTTCAACAAAGCGATCAATCTGCTATTGAGCAGGGAATAGATATTGATTGCACATCAGATTCTAGTAGTGAAGATTAAGGAGATGCTCATACAAACTGAGCATAAAATAAGAAATGGAAAATGTAGAATCAAAGAAAAAACAGGGCTCCAAATTATTAAAGTGGCAAGTAGGAGTCCTGGATAGCAGGCCTAGAAAGCAGTGATTCATTCAGGAGCAGGAGGACAGAGAGTCCTAACAGAGGGTCTTTCAGAGAAAAGAGGGATTTGATAGAGGAAGTGGCATGGCAGATGTAGAATGGCACAGTTGAAAAGAGTTCTGAATATACGTGTAGAAAAGAATTCAAATGAGAAATAGGAAGGCAACAACGAGCTCAGAGAAAACCACACAAAAGGCTACAGGAAAAGATATGTAATCAGAGTACTCCAATTTGGCTCTGCAATAGACAATATCTACCTAATTATAACAGAGGTGGAAACTCCGTCTGGTCCTATAGATAATCCAGACACTTCTGCTTCTGAGCTCAGTTTTATCAGCACTGAAACTGGAAAGTGGGTCCCTTTGAAGTTTGCCCAAGCCCTGGCAAAGTTTGAAAGGCCGTCATACACAGAAATTAGTTTCTCCTGTAAAGAATGTTTCTCAGGGTGCTGGTAATATTTCCAGAAATTGAAAAGAAGGCCAAGTTCTTTCAAGAAATCAGAATTACAAGGACGTATGATTAACTAGAAAGGTAGGTAATTTTAAAGCTACCTAGGCTAGGTAGGAATTCTGTTCCAGTTAGTTAATACAAAGTACTAAGAAAATTGAATAGCCCAGCAAAAGAATATGCCACAAATATAAATAAAATATTTAAGTTAAACATGAAAATGACTAATAAAATATGAAAAATATGAGTGAATTCTTTCATAATTAGAAAAAAGCAAAGTGACATGAATTATAACCTTTCTTCTGTGAGATTGGCAAAAAATTCAGTTGTCCAAAACAGTGCTGTCAGGGGAGTGGAAAAAAAGGTAATCTCATAGACTGTTGGAGAAAATATTAGCATAGAGTATTATTTGTCAATATCTACTGTAATTTAAAATATGCATACTTTTGAACTTTTGAAATGTCACTTTGAGGAATTTATCCTACGAATATATTAGCAAAGTTTACCATGATATAAGATGTAAAGTGATATTCAGTTAAGTGTTGCTTGTTTCTAGAAAAATAGTAAACAATGACCCAGGAACCAATTAGTCACCTCTCTTAGTAAACAACCCATAAGGAGAGCCCCTGCTATATAGCCTTTGGTAATACAGGCATAGTATTTAGCAGGAAGCTTCCAGGTGCCACTGACCATCACGATTGTTGACTCACTTTCAAGTGTACTGTCAAAGGTGTCAAGTCCTCTCTCAAGACCAGATTTCAGCTTCCTCAGAGCATCGTTGCCACGAATGTCAAGAAGAGATGCTGAGGTCCCAGCAAGCAGGCCGCACAAGAGAACAAGTTTCCAAAGCTGAAACATCTTGTCCTGACACCTGGACAGTCATGGGAGGATCAGGAGTGAGAATTACCCATAGGGAAACGGGATCTCGGATGAGCACCTGTCACTCTGACACTCAGCAGTCCTTGATGATAGATGTGGTTATCTCCTCTCTTTCAGATGGGCAGCCCAGGTCAGGAAGTTAGAGCAAGTTGCCCAGAGATAAACAACTAGTGAAAGAAGGAGATACTATTTGAAAAGTCGTGCCTGACTCCGGGTCAGAGCTCTTTACCACATGCCGGCTTCTCTGCCTGGAACATTTCTCTCTTCTCTTCATTTTTACCTGAGTCACTTCCTACTGACTCCAAATTCAGTAAGATATCATGTCCTTTAGGAAGATCACTCTAGACTCTCC
Organism: Redunca redunca; assembly: GCA_006410935.1. NCBI lineage: Eukaryota > Metazoa > Chordata > Mammalia > Artiodactyla > Bovidae > Redunca > Redunca redunca. The sequence continues at coordinate 271,289 of SJYQ01001268.1, forward strand.
CCAGAGTCTAGGTTAGGGGGCCCCACTCCACCATCTTGCTGCCTGCGTTGTATGACCACAGTCCTGGGTACCAGTTAGGGAAGACTTGGCTGCCTTTCCCATCAGGCTGTGCACCCCTTAGAGGAGGGATTGTGACATATCTCACTATTGAATTCATTACACATAGTAAAAACCCTGCTCCTTGCTCACTACAACAAAATAAAGTTTGCTGAATAGAAGTATGAACACATACTCGGGCACCACATCATGAGCCAGCTTTTCATGTCAGTTTGGCACTTCTCCTAATTGAATCTATTTCTTAATTTGCTCTAATCAAGATAGAAACTAACTGAATTAGACCGATCCCTCTGCCTCCAGCCCCAAAGACTTTTGAAGGCCTTAGGTGGAGTGACATTAGGTAGAAAGCCCGCTAGTCATGGGTTTGGAGGAAAATACTTACGAAGTCCTTGCTCGCCTGCACAACCTCCTGAATTCCACTGGGTGCTGATGGCCCTTATATCTTCCAGATGGCGATGGGCAGGGAGGCTGCCCCCGGAAACAAGCCTGGTGTCCAGAGCCATCCAAGGAGACTCCAATGAAAATAACCCCTGTCCAGAGTGAATGCAGAGAGACTTCCGAAGCAAAGGTCACCCAGGATGATTGAATTGGAATGGGTGGATATGGAGAGGACTTTGTGCCAAGACTAAGAGCAGGTTCTCATGCTGCCAAGACAGTGGCCGTTGCAAGTGGGGGCTGGGATAAAGACCGAGAATGGATGAAGTGGGGAATGTTCTGGTAGAAGGACTCATAGTGATCATCCAGCTTAATTCCATCAGGATTTGGAAACACAGGCTCAGAGGGAAATTATGATACTATTCGATCAGTATTTGGAAATCAGCATGAGGTCTTCCAGAAAGACAGGGACAGATATGGGGCTAGAATCTGTGGCCCACAGAGTCAAGGTCAGTGACCAGTGAGGTCATTCTTTCCAAACCTCTTACGTCTGAGTGCTCACCATAAAATCCCTCACAGTAGAGCCAGCCTTAGGGCAAATGTTTTCAATTGTTCAGGACCACCCTCCTCCCTGTCTACCTACATCATTTAGCCAGTAGAGTTACTTCTGTGAGTGAACAAAATCTGCCTCCATAGGTACCGTCATGTATGCAAATTCCTATGCACACATGCCGCTAACCCCACTACTCTCAATGCAGCAGCCGGAGTTTGAAGCACTCAGCTTCAAAACAGCAACCCCATCAAGGCCTTGTGGCACTGTTCACGGCCACCCCAAACTCATCTACCTCTCCTTCCATGGCCCTACTGAATTCCTTCTGTTCCAGAAAGATGTCAGCCCTTTTTCTGACTTTGACCTCCATACAGACCGTTCCCTTTTCCCAGAACTCGCCTGCTTAGCTGTCCCTGGTTCTTGACATCACCTTGCAACCTCTGTGATGGCTCACCTGAGGTGGGCCCCGCCTCTCTTCCCCGAGCTCAGCTTCTTGCTGGCTTCTGTCACAGCAGATCATTATCATTTGACTTTTTCCCTTCTTCTCTGCCCTCAGGAAGCTGTTACCACCCTTTCCTCTAGGGCTTTCCTCTCCTGTGAGTCCCAAGACCCTGCCCTGGCTCTAGAACGCTCCCAGCATCTCTGTGGCATCTGATAAGGCCGTCCACTCCCTGATAAGATGCTGAGGGTCCCGTCCTTAGAGATGCTTGGTAATTTGACCAGATGACCGCTAATGTCCTGTGTGACTTGATGTGACCGTGAGCCATGATTCAAAATTTCCTTGGTCTCTCATTCAAAGATCATTGTGGCACATTTGTATGACTCTTGCTCCCAGCTTTTTTTCCTCCCTGAGTCTGGCTGCCCCATGGGGATATGGTTCCCTCAGGCTTCCTGCCTCTTTCCTTTCTCACCGGCCTGTCCTCCCAAGACCCACATCCACCTGGCCATGGCCTCCTGGGGTCACACTGGCTGGTTCTGGGTAGTGTCTCATCATGGACCACACCCAGGACAAAGCCAACTTCTCTTTTGTCCTCTGGGGGCAGCAGTGAGTGGCATTCATCAGCCATGATGCCCATCTCCTAGTAGGGGCAGGTGAGTGCCAGGGCCTGGGCTTGGCACTGCAGGTCCACTTTCCCAACTGGTGCTCAGGACAGCTCTGTGAGGAGGTTCAGAAAACCCTACTTTCCGGTTGAGGAAACAGAGGTTTAGGGAAAGGAGGTGACTGGCCCAGTTCTCACAAGAATAGGACCCAATGTTTTGGTCCCCAGGGAAGGACATTTCACTCAGATCACCTTGAGGCCAGCTGGTGGGGCAAGAGAGTCCTTGGACTTGAATACCCTGTTTATCCCTTGACCTCTGCTGTCTGAGTTGGTTGTAATGCCTGGTTCATTGGGCCCCCTGTCAACCCGGAACACCCGGTCCGGGAAGTGCAAATGCATGCCCACTTGGCATTAGGTTGGGAGCACCTGCTAGTCACCCAGGGTCGTCTCCTCCATTTGCCCACCTGCATCTCGGTAGAAACCTGGAACCCTGTCCTGGACATGATAGCAGCTGGGAGAACGTAGGGGCAGGTCCAGAGGTTTCAGGAGTTAGCCTTCCTCACCCTGACTCTGTTCCCACCGTCAAAGCACAGGGCAGGTGCCCAAGCTTAAGCCTGGGTCATGGAGAACCTTGTCCACCAGAGCCTTGGGCCCGTCAGCAGATCACCCTCCCAGACTGTCTGTGCCCAGTTCTGCAAATATCTGAGGCCCCTCTTCCCCTGGTTGTGGGCACAGAGCTGAGGGCTGTGCAGAAACCCTGTGCAGAGAATTGTCCTTACTCAGGACACAGCCCAGGGGACTGAGTGTGATATAGAGAGCTCAGACCTGGTGTTGGCCCCAGGCTTCTGCTGGCAAAATAGGTAGTCAAGCTGTGTTTGGATCCTGGTGGCAAATGGAAATTAAAATGGTATTGAGGTGCTGGTGATCATACCCCTGTTCTAGTGCTTGGCCAGCTGAGTTTGAATCCTCTCCTCCTGTTACTGGCTATACAGCCTGGACAAGGAGCTTCATCTCCCTGAGCCTCAGGTCCCCTGTGTGTGAAATGGGTCTAAAGATGGGATTCTGCTCCAGATGTGTGGTGAGGATGTGGTGGGATAATGTGTACGAAGGGCTGAGCATGAAGTAGGTCCCTGATATGCAGTGACACCAATGATGAAATGATGATGTCAGTTGTTTCTATTGTCAGGCCATTTCACTCCCCTCTACCTCAGGTCTCCCATCTATATGTGGTTCCACCCCAGAGGGCTATGGAGAAGACTGAGAAGATAAAGCACTCAACACGCTTAATGCTTAAGCGATGGCTACTGCATTTCTTACTTTTGTGTGCAGTAAAGACTGAATGAGATAGAATGGGCTCAGGCATCCAGGATGCCAGTGTCCACAAATTCTGGCTCCCTTGGTGATGGTGTATAGCCCTTGGCAGGTGTGCTTCCTCATGTGCTTCCTCATATGCCTGTTTCCCTTCTAGGGCTGAGTTAGTGAAGACAGTACCATGGCCCCAAATATGATCTGATTGAATGTAGGGATTTGATAGAGCTTTCTGGTAAGACACTTTCTCAGGCAGCTCCTGAACTTGGAGGGTTCAGGAGCCGATTAGTGCTGTCTGCCACAAGTTCAGGAGGGGAGAGTGGAGGCACTGCGTGTGTGCCACTGTGGGACCAGGTCATATCCAAGAGCCCTGTAGCCAGCGATGGGCACACCAACACCACACGTTCATGGACAGTGTGGATCTGCCTGGTGCTGGGAGAAGGTAATAGAGACCCTTATCTAGATTCCAGTCTTGGCCAGTAAATAACCTGTTTGTGACTCTGAGTAACATGTTCATTTTCTCCCAAGGTCTCTGTTGCCTCTAACTACAAAATGAAGAGAGGTTCCCTGCTAGATGATTGACTCCGCAGGGCTCTGAGAGGTGGTCAGAAACATCTAAGGGATACTTGCTACATTCCCATCTGCTGGGCCACCCCACACTCTTGCTTTGAGCATGAATCCCATCAGCTCCTTGGGCACAGTGATAACTGCCCCCTCTGTGAAGCCATAAGGGCCAAAACCACAGGCTTCATGCCCAAGCCCTGACGCAGAGCAGATTTTCAATAAATATTTTTTAGAGCTTGCATAAGCATTTTTAATGCTGATTAATTAAAATGTACCCATCCAGTAATCCATGTGTTTTGTTGTAACAGTACAATAAGCGTGCTATTAGTTCATCCTTGGGTGTACATCTCAGAACTTTTCCTTGTAGGTGGTGTGACAGCAGGTAAATGTCATAACCTCTCTGAGCCCTGTTTTGTTTGCTTTCAACCATGAAAACCAGCACTAGAATATCCTCTACCTTAGAAGAGCTGCTGGGGGCACTAAATGAGGAAATGTCAGTAGAGAGCCCAACCCAGCCCTGGCTGAGGAAGGTGCTCCATGAATAATAGAGGTCATCATAATTACTATTACTGCAAAACATAGTAGTGAGTGGTAACCTAAGGCAGCATTCAGGAGCCCTGGAAAACAGGGAGGGAGACAAGGGGCAGTGTGTGCAGTTCTTGAAAGTATGATGAGGCTGTAAGCAAATCAGAGTGCTGCCACTTACTAGCCTTATGATCTTTCCCTCTTTGAGACTCAGTTTACTCACCTGTAAATAGGGCAAATGGGTGTACCTACACCACTGAACTGATCTGAAGGGTACATAGTTAACATGTATAAATCTGGACATGTGGTCCCTAAAGATTAGCTTTCTTCCTCGGCCACTGGAGATGGAGCCCCACTAGGCAGGGATCTCGTCTGTTTTGTTCCCTGACGTGTCTCCTGTGTCATAACAATGCCTTGTGATTGTGGCTGATGAACACATGTTCCCTGACATGTTGTTGTCACTGTTACTATAACACACAGATCGGGGACCCTGCCCCTGGGTGACCCTGAGGGAGAGCACGTTGCTGTGTTTCCAAGTACTTTCTGTGCACGTCTGCCTCTCCCCAGACACGGGGCGCTTCTGTTGCATTAGAAACGCCGCCACCCCCACCCCCCACCCCCTGCCCGCTTCTCTCTTTCCGCAGGTATGTGTAGTGGCTAAGGGTGTGGGCGGGCTGGCCCGAGGTTTCTCCCCTACGTGCGTTGTTCCAGGTGGTGGGGATGTAGCAAGCAGCCCCAGACATCCCTGACCACCTCTCAGGACACCGAGGGTCAGCTGTGCAGCAGGAAGCCTCTATTCATTTTGTAGTTAGAGGAAATGGAGACCCTGGGGAAAATGAACGTCTTCCTCAGAGTCACAAAACAGGTTATAAACTGAGCCAAGCCTGGAACCCAGATCAGCGTCCCTCCTCCACCCCACAGCACTAGGCAGGTCCCAGAGTCCCAACCTCTGTGAACCTGTGGTGTCCATGCCCCCATCACTGGCTGGAGTGGCCATTAGAGATGACCTGGTCCTGATCTGGTGAACATGCAGTCGTTCCACTCTCCTCTCCTGAAACTTGGGGCAGACATCACTAATCAATCCAGCCCTCCAAGCCCAGGAGTGCCTGGGAGGGCTTCTCTGCAGAAAGCTCCTTCCAGTGCCTACAATTAATGAGGTGTGCTTGTACTTGACATCATATTTCTTGGAATCTGTAACATGGTCCTGACAGGAAGCTGAGGCTTAGTGAGGAACTGTACCTCCCAAAGCTTATACACTAGTCACCAGGGAGCCAGAATTTATAGACACAGGTGTACCGGAAGTCTGAGCCCATCTAGGTCATGTGGTCTTTATAGCACACAAAATAAGAAATCTGGTTTCCACTGATTAAGCATAAAGCATATTGGGTGCTTAATCTCCTCCCTTCATCCTCTCCATAACCCTGTGCTGTGGGTCATGTACAGATGGGACACCTGAGGTGGAGAGGAGTGAAGTGACCAGACACCAGCAATAATTATAATATCTTCATCACTGTTGTATTGGGAGCCTACACACACTATCCCTCACATCCTCACAGCACACCTGGGAGGAGACTCCCATACTTAGTCTCATTTTGCACACTAGGGACCTGAGGTTCAGGGAGATAAAGTCTCTTGTCCAGGCCATAAGCCAGGAATAGGAAAAGAGAAGATTAGAAAGCAGTCTTCCCGAATCCAGAACTGAAGTCTGACCACCATCCCCTTGGTACCCTTTAAATTTCCATCTTGCCATGGGGATCCAGGTACCAGGTCGTTTACCTACTTTGCAGTGAGGCAGCAGAAGGCTGGGGCCAACTCCAGGTCTGAGTTCATTACATCGTCCCCACCCCATGGGTTGCAGTCTTGAGGTGAGAAAAATTTTCTCCACAAGATTTTCCTCACATCCCTCAGCTCTGTGCCCACAACCAGGGGAAGAGGGACCTCAGATGTGTATAAACCAGGCTCAGACAGTGTGGAGGGTGGTCTGCTGATGGATCCAAGGCTCTGCTGGATGGGGTCCTCCATGTCCCAGCACCAGGCTTGGGCACCTGGGCTGCTACCTTCTCCCTACTCTGTGCTCTGATGGTGGGACCACAGTTACCATGAGGAAGGCTAGCTCCTCAAGCCTCTAGCCCTACCTGTACTTTGTCAGAGCTGAGTTCATCAGGTTCCTACTGAGATGCAGGTGCGGGACTGGAGAAGATGGACACAGGTGACCCAGAGGTCTCTGCTGGTGTTATAAGCCTGTTGCCAAGTGGGCACCCATCTGGGCTTCCTGGACCAAGTGTTCCGTGTTGACATGGGCCCAATGCACCAGGCGTAACAACCAACTCAAACAGCAGATGTCAAGGAATAACATATTCAAGTCCAAGGAGTCTCCTGCCCCACTAGCTGGCCTCAATATGACCTGACCTTTCCTGCAGACGCAAATGCTGATTTTCTGTGCTTCTGAGACCTAGGCCAGTCACCTCCCTTCCCTGAACCTCAGTATCCTCAACTGGAAAATGAGGTTTACCATGCCTACTATGTGGGTTGTCGTGAGCACCAATGGTGAAGTGCACCTGCAGTGCCAAGCCATTCGCCCGGGCCACCGTCTCCCTAGACTTTCCAGCAAAGAGGTGAAAATGATGACCTCTAAGCTCTCCTGCAGCTTTGATATTTGTTGTTTCCAGTGTGGTTGTGTGATGCTCGAGTAGGCATCAGATTGGAGGAGGAAGACATGGTCTACAAATGTGTTGCTAGCTTTGGATCCAGGTGTCCACTGCCCTGATTGCCCATACCTCGCCTTCTCTGAAATTCAATGGAAGGAATGCAACGGACGACACTGGACGTACAGAAATGGTTTTTTTATTGCTGGGGTGAGGGTGACGAGCATAGGGTGTCCTGACTTCGAGGAGAAGTATCTGAGAGTGTCCTTTGACTGGATTCAGTTGTCACTCCTGGGGGATGGTGGCAGCACTGACGGTCCCACAGGGAGACGGTACAGAGATTCAGTCAAGTCCCTCGGAACCAATCCGGAAGACAACCCCGGTGTGAGGCATGGACACCCCGGGGCCCTTACTGGCTCCTGCATTCACGAGGCATGGCTGCAGGAGTGTTTGTTCCCAAACCCTGTGAGCTCTGAGGCTCAAAGAAGGACTGGCATCTGTGGTTTGGGGTCTTTCTCTGGCAACTGGCACTGACCCCTCCTCACACCTTCACCTTAGCAACAACGGCTAATGTGAAAAGAATGATCAGGGACCATGATGAGTCATGGTTTGGGGCTCAGCGTTTGATCAGGTTCATGGATCAGACTGAGACACAGGTCAGGTCACCATCCATGACCAGTGTCAGAGCTCAGTCAACAGTGGAGTCAAAGCTCCGTCTGACTGTTCTGGGCTCAGTCAAGGGCAGAACCAAATGCTGTCTGGGTGTGTGATTAAGGGAAAGCTCAGTCCGACTGTTCTGGGCTCAGTCAGGGGCAGAACCAAGTGCCGTCTGGGGGTGTGATTGAGAGAAAGCCCAGTCTGGCTGTTCTGGGCTCAGTCAAGGGCAGAACCAAATGCTGTCTGGGTGTGTGATTAAGGGAAAGCTCAGTCCGACTGTTCTGGGCTCAGTCAGGGGCAGAACCAAATGCTGTCTGGGGGTGTGATTGAGAGAAAGCCCAGTCTGGCTGTTCTGGGCTCAGTCAGGGGCAGAACCAAGTGCCGTCTGGGGGTGTGATTGAGAGAAAGCCCAGTCTGGCTGTTCTGGGCTCAGTCAAGGGCAGAACCAAATGCTGTCTGGGTGTGTGATTAAGGGAAAGCTCAGTCTGACTGTTCTGGGCTCAGTCAGGGGCAGAACCAAGTGTAGTCTGGGGGTGTGATTAAGGGTCAGGACCCGTCTGTGACCGAGGTCACGGCTCAGTCTGCCACTAGAGACAGAAGTGGAGCCAAGCTATGCTGCTTATCCACAGGCCCCTGTGTGTGTTTCTGGAGGGTCTCATCCTCTGTCAGCCCAGGGCTCAGAGCCCGGCCTTCACCAGCAGGTAGGCAACACAGAGGTTTTCCTCACCTGTTCTATGGATTTTCCAGTTGGAGTTTATAAACTTCCTCTGAAGGAGCAAACAAGTAGCAGTTCTCAGGCTCCAGCACTGAAAGCTGAATAGAAATCAGACACTAGTGGCTGAAACTCTCCAGTGGGTCAGACGTGAGAGCCATGGGACCTCTTGCATGTCACGTGATCTCTCTGAGCCTCAGTTAGTTCATCTGTAAAATGGGTGTGATAACACTACCCATCCCCACAGGGTCATTGCAAGGAGCCAATGAGAGAGTATATGAGAAGAACAGAATGATTGCCCAAGGAACTGGGTCTGTGGATATTTTCTAGAAGAACTGCCTCCAGGACCCTGACACTGTTACTCACCCCATTCTGTTGGCCCCAGCCTCATCAACCTCAGTCTTTCCAGAGACCCAGGTCAAGGAGAGTCTCCGGGGGATGGAGGTCAAACCACAGCTCCTCATAGGAAGGGGCTGTATTTATTAACAATGCCTACTGGGTATTAAGCTCTTTCTGCTCTTTCTTTAAATCCACTCATCAGATCCGCAGCATTTATAATTTCCTTTCACTTGGGAGGCACCCAAGGCTCAGAGAGGTAGAGCCAGTTGACCCCAAACTCACAGTTGCTAAGAGAACATCCAAGATTTGAGCCCAGATCAGGCCCGCCCTCTTTGTCACATCTTTCTGGGCAGCAGATTCTGCCAGTGTGACAAAGGAGGGCAGTAGAAGCTCTCAGAGGCCCACAGAGGCCATCAGTCTTCAGGGGCCCCTCTGGCCAGTTTTCTGACCTGCTCACAAGGAAGGGTCTGCAGCTTCTCCAGTATCCCCTAACCAGACCTGCCTGTGCTGCAGGCTAGAGTGGGGTGCCCTCTCCTGTAATGCTGCAGAGGGAGCCCCCTCACTACTTTTCCAGGCTGTGAGTTAGCATTGTGGTTCTTAACATAATCCATATCCAGGCTTGCAAGGTAACTGCAGACTTATGGGCTGAGGGTCACAAGGAGCCAGGGAAAGAGAGCAACACATAGAGACAAATGCAGAGAGGGAAGGAAGGAAACAGTTCAGCAGCTGAGGAGGGAGAGGAGAGATGGGAGAAGGAAGAGGGCTGATTATTACCTGCTGTGAGCACCCTGTTTGCCGCCCACAGAGATGCTCAGTACTGGGGCCCTCAGAACTTCTGACCATTAGGATTCTAGAACAGTGGAAGCCTAGAGTCCAAATCTGAGAGCCAGAGGTCACTAGGATCCTAAAACCTCAGACTATTAGAATCCTAGAACCTTAAACAAGCTAGACTTTTAACATTCCAGAGCACTATTCCCTTAGAAACCTTGACTTTACCCAGAAACTTTATAGAGTGAAATGGGGCCCAGGGAACCATAGAGAAGTGTTTTTGTG
>SJYQ01001268.1:283269-313019 GCA_006410935.1 Redunca redunca
GCAGAGGAACCAGAGATCAAATTGCCAACATCCGCTGGATCATGGAAAAAGCAAGAGAGTTCCAGAAAAACATCTATTTCTGATTTGTTGACTATGCCAAAGCCTTTGACTGTGTGGATCACAATCAACTGTGGAAAATTCTGAAAGAGATGGGAATACCAGACCACCTGACCTGCCTCTTGAGAAATCTGTATGCAGGTCAAGAAGCAACAGTTAGAACTGGACATGGAACAACAGACTGGTTCCAAATAGGACAAGGAGTAGGTCAAGGCTGTATATTGTCACCCTGCTTATTTAACTTCTATGCAGAGTACATCATGAGAAACGCTGGACTGGTAGCAACACAGCTGGAATCAAGATTGCCGGGAGAAATATCAATAACCTCAGATATGCAGATGACACCACCCTTATGGCAGAATGTGAAGAGGAACTAAAAAGTCTCTTGAAAGTGAAAGAGGAGGGTGAAAAAGTTGGCTTAAAGCTCAACATTCAGAAAACGAAGATCATGGCATCTGGTCCCATCACTTCATGGCAAATAGATGGGGAAACGGTGGAAACAGTGTCAGACTTTGTTCTTTGGGGCTCCAAAATCACTGCAGATTGTGATTGCAGCCATGAAATTAAAAGACGCTTACTCCTTGGAAGGAAAGTTATGACCAAACTAGATAGCATATTCAAAAGTAGAGACATTACTTTGCCCACTAAGGTCCGTCTAGTCAAGGCTATGGTTTTTCCTGTGGTCATGTATGGATGTGAAAGTTGGACTGTGAAGAAAGCTGAGCACTGAAGAATTGATGCTTTTGAACTGTGGTGTTGGAGAAGGCTCTTGAGAGTTCCTTGGATTGCAAGGAGATCCAACCAGTCCATTCTGAAGGAGATCATTCCTGGGGTTTCTTTGGAAGAAATGATGCTAAAGCCAAAACTCCAGTACTTTGGCCACCTCATGCGAAGAGTTGACTCATTGGAAAAGACTGTGATGCTGGTAGGGATTGGGAGCAGGAGGAGAAGGGGACGACCGAGGATGAGATGGCTGGATGGCATCACGGACTTGATAGATGTGAGTCTGAGTGAACTCTGGGAGTTGGTGATGGACAGGGAGGCCTGGTGTCCTGTGATTCATGGGGTCGCAGAGTCAGACATGACTGAGTGACTGAACTGAACTGAACTGAACTGAGCATGGTCCCACCAATCAGAACAAAACCCAGTTTTCCCCTCAGTCAGTCTCTCCCATCAGGAAGCTTCCATAAGCCTCTTATCTTTCTCCATCAGAGTGCAGACAGACTGAAACCATAATTACAGAAAACTAGCCAATCTTATCATATGGACCACAGCCTTGTCTAACTCAGTGAAACTATGAATCATGCCTTGTAGGGCCACCCAAGATGGACAGATCATGGTGGAGAGTTCTGACCAAATGTGGTCCACTGGAGAAGGGAATGGCGAACCACTTCAGTATTCTTGCATTGAGAACTCCATGAACAGTGTGAAAAGGCAAAAAGATATGACACTGAAAGATGAACTCCCCAGGTCGATAGGTGCCCAATATGCTACTGGAGATCAGTGGAGAAATAACTCCAGAAAGAATGAAGAGATGGAGCCAAAGCAAACACAACACCCAGTTGTGGATATGCCTGGTGATGGAAGTAAAGTCTGATGCTGTAAAGAGCAGTATTACATAGGAACCTGGAATATTAGGTCCATGATTCAAGGCAAACTGGAAGTGGTCAAATGGGAGATGGCAAGAGTGAACATTGACATTTTAGGAATCAGAGAACAAAAATGGACTGGAATGGGTGAGTTTAACTCAGATGACCATTATATCTACTACTGTGGGCAATAATCCCTTAGAAGAAATGGAGTAGCTATCATAGTCAACAAAGGAGTCTGAAATACAGTACTTGGCTGCAATCTCAAAAATAACAGAATGATCTCTGTTTGTTTCCGAGGCAAACCATTAAATATCACAGTAATCCAAGTCTATGCCTTGACCAGCANGCTATGAAGATCTACAAGACCCTCTAGAACTAACACCTCAAAAAGATGTCCTTTTCATTATAGGGAACTTGAATGCTAAAGTAGGAAGTCAAGAGATACCCGGAGTAACAGGCAAATTTGGCCTTGGAGTACAAAATGAAGTGAGGCAAAGGCTAACAGAGTTTTGCAAAGAGAACGCACTGGTCATAGCAAAACACTGTCTTCCAACAACACATGAGAAAACTCTATATATGGACATCACCAGATGGTTAATACTGAAATCAGACTGATTATATTTGCAGCCAGAGATGAAGAAACTCTATACAGTCAGCAAAAACAAGACTGGGAGCTGACTGTGGCTCAGACCATGAACTCCTTATTGCCAAATTCAGACTTAAATTGAAGAAAGTAGGGGTCATCACTAGACTATTTAGGTATGACCTAAATCACATCCCTTACGATTATACAGTGAAAGTGAGAAATAGATTCAAGGGATTAGATCTGATAGAGTGCCTGAAGAACTATGGATGGAGGTTTGTGACATTGTACTGGAGGCAGGGATCAAGACCATCCCCAAGAAAAAGAAATGCCAAAAGGCAAAATGGTTGTCTGAGGAGGCCTTATAAATAGTTGAGAAAAGAAGAGAAGCAAAAGGCAAAGGAGAAAAAGAAAGATATACCCATTTGAATGCAGATTTCCAAGGAATAGCAAGGAGAGATAAGAAAGTCTTCCTCAGTGATCAATGCAAAGAAATAGAGGAAAAGGATAGAATGAGAAATATTAGAGACCTCTCAAGAAAACTAGAGATACCAAGGGAACATTTCATGGAAAGATGGTCACAATAATGGACAGAAACAGTATGGACCTAACAGAAGCAGAAGATATTAAGAAGATGTGGCAAGACTACACAGAAAAACTATACAAAAAAGATCTTCATGACCCAGATAACCACAATAGCGTGATCACTCAACTGGAGCCAGACATCCTGCAATGTGAAGTCAAATGGGCCTTAGGAAGCATCACTACAAACAAAGCTAGTGGAGGTGATGGAATTCCAGCTGAGCTATTTCAAATCCTGAAAGATGATGCTGTCAAAGTGCTTCACTCAATATGCCAGCACATTTGGAAAACTCAGCAGTGGCCACAGGACCAGAAAAGGTCAGTTTTCGTTCCAATCTCAAAGAAAGGCAATGCCAAAAAATGCTCACACTATTGCACAATTGCATGCATCTCACACTCTAGCAAAGTAATGCTCAAAATTATCCAAGCCAGGCTTCCACAGTACATGAACCGTGAATTTCCAGATGTTCAAGCTGGTTTTAGAAAAGGCAGAGGAACAAGAGATCAAATTGCCAGCATCTGTTGGATCATCAAAAAAGTAAGAGAGTTCCAGAAATACACCTACTTCTGCACCACTGACTACGCCTAAGCCTTTGACTGTGTGGATTACAATAAACTGTGGAAAATTCTGAAAGAGATGGGAATATCAGATCACCTTTCCTGCTTCCTGAGAAATTTGTATGCAGGTCAAGAAGCAATATTTAGAACTGAACATGAAACAACAGACTGGTTCCAAATTGGGAAAGGAGTATGTCAAGGCTGTATATTGTCACCCTGCTTATTTAAACTATATGCAGAGTACATCATGCAAAATGTTTGCCTGGATGAAGCACAAGCTGGAATCAAGATTGCCGGGAGAAATATCAATAACCTCAGGTATGCTGATGACACCACCCTTATAGCAGAAAATGCAGAAGAACTAAAGAGCCTCTTGGTGAAAGTGAAAGAGGAGAGTGAAAAAGTTGGTTTAAAACTCAACATTCAGAAAACTAAGATCATGGCATCTGGTCCCATCTCTTCATGGCAAATAGATGTGGAAACAATGGAAACAGTGAGAGACTTTATTTTGGGGGGCTCCAAAATCTCTGCAGATGGCTACTGCAGCCATGAAACTAAAAGATGCTTACTCCTTGGAAGGAAAGTTATGAGCAACCTAGATAGCATATTAAAAAAGCAGATACATTACTTTGCCAACAAAGGTCTGTCTAGTCAAGGCTTTGGTTTTTCCAGTAGTCATGTATGGATGTGAGAGTTGGACTATAAAGAAAGCTGAACACCAAATAACTGATAGTTTTGAACTATGGTTTTGGAGAAAACTCTTGAGAGTCCCTTGGACTGCAAAGAGATCCAACCAGTTCATCCTAAAGGAGATCAGTCCTGAATATTCACTTGAAGGACTGATGCTGAAGATGAAACTCCAATCCTTTGTCCACCTGATGTGAAGAACTGACTCACTGGAAAAGACCCTGAGCTGGGAAAGATTGAAGGCGGGAGGAGAAGGGGCTGACAGAGGATGAGATGGTTGGATGGCATCACTGACTCGATGGATTGAGTTTGTGTAAGCTCCGGGAGTTGGTGATGGACAGGGAAGTCTATCGTGCTTCAGACCATGGGGTCTCAAAGAGTCAGACACAACTGAGTGACTGAACTGAACTGAATTGATATGAGCCACAGTCAGCTCCTAGTCTTGTTTTTGCTGATTGTATATAGTTTTTCATTTTTAGCTCAAAGAATATAATCAATTTGATTTCAGTATTGACCATCTAATGATGTCCATGTGTAGAGTTGTTTCTTGTGTTGTTGGAAGAGGATGTTCGCTAGGACCAGTGTGTACTCTTGGCAAAACTCTGTTAGTGTTTTCCCTGCTTCATTTTGTATTCCAAGGCCAAATTTGCCTGTTACTCCAGGTATCTCTTGACTTCCTACTTTTCGTTCCAGTCCCCTATAATGAAAAGGACATCTTTTGGTATTAGTTCTAGAAGGTTTTGTAGGTGTTTTATAGAATCATTCAATTTCAGCTTCTTCGGTATTAATGGTTGGGGCATAGACTTGAATTACTGCGATATTGAATGGTTTGCCTTGGAAACAACCCAAGATCATTCTGTCGTTTTTGAGATTGCACCCAAAAACTGTATTTCAGACTCTTGATGAATATGAGGGCTACTCAATTTCTTCTAAGGGATTTTTTCCCACAGTAGTAGATTTAATGGTCATCTGAATTAAGTTCTCCATTCCCTTTCCAGTTTAGTTCACTGATTCCTAAAATATCAATATTCATTTTTGCCATTTCATGTTTGACCATGTCCAATTTACCTTGAGTTATGGACTTTATATTCCAGGTTTCTATGCAATTTTGTTCTCTACAGCATCGGAATTTACTTTCACCACCAGACGCATCCACAACTAGATGTTGTTTCTCCTTTGGCTTAGCCTCTCCTTTCTTTCTGGAGGTATTTCTCCACTCTTACCCAGTAGTATATTGGAAACCTGTCGACCTGGGAGGCTCATCTTTCAGTGTCATATCTTCTTGCTTTTTCATAATCTTCATGGAGTTCTCAAAGCAAGAATGCTGATGTGGTTTGCCATTCTCTTCTTCAGTGGACCACGTTTTATCTGAACTCTCCACCATGACCCATATCCTTGGGTGGCCCTATACAACATGCCTCACGGTTTCATTGAGTTAGACAAGGCTCTGATCCATGTGGTCATTGTGGTTAGTTTTTTTGTAATTGTGTTTTTCATTCTGGAGGCCATAGGGTTGAAGTTCTTGCTTCTTCTGCCTACCCTCTGATGGATGAGGCTTGTGTAAGCTTCCTCGTGGAAGGGACTGGTTATTGGGAAAACTGGGACTTGCTCTGGTGGGCAGGGCCATGCTTAGTAAATCTTTAATCTAATTTTCTCCGAATAGGTGGTACTGTGCTCCCTCCCTGTAGTTTGGCCTGAGGCAGCTGAGTCCTGGAGTCTGCAGTCTCTATGGTAGAGCTATAGGCTCTATGGTAGGGCTAACGGTGACCTCCTCCAAGAGGATTTATGTCAACACTGTGCACCTCCCAGGACTGCTGCTGTCAGTGCCCCTGATCCCATGGCAGGCCACTGTCAAGTTACGCCTCCATCACAGACTTCTAAACATTCACAGACAAGTCTGGCTCGGTCTCTTGTGGGGTCATTGCTCCTTTCCCCTGGGTCCTGGCACACACAAGGTTTTGTTTGTGCCCTCCAAGAGTCTCTGGCCAGTATGAGGTTTGATTTTAACATGACTGCACTTCTTCTACCATCTTGTTGTGGTTTCTCCTTTGTCCTTGGATGTGGGGTATCTGTTTTCGGTGGGTTACAACATCCTCCTTTCAGCAGGTAGTTGTGATTTTGGTGTTCTCACAGGAGAAGATGAACACATGTCCTTCTACTCCGCCATTTCTCTTCAAATTGTATTAGGCAGGTAATGATTTTTCCTGCAGATCTTTTGGGAGAAGTCAGGAGTTCTGGGCTCCTATGAAACCCTTCTTTGATGACAAGTCTCTTCTTTACAAGTGAATCATTCAAAGTGACCATATAATTGAAACAGGCAAGTCACCTTGACTAATTAGTGCCAGAATGTGGCCAAACTTGCAATAAGTAGGTAGTTGGCATTTGGTTTTCAGAGCTAATATAACACCAGCAGATGGTGCTAAAATGTAGCTTCTCCCTCTTAAAATAAATATCCAAGTTTTCCTTAAAATCAGATATTAGTTAAATGTAGGGATATTAATTGCTCTGAAAAGTTTGGATGAGAGTTATGTTTGTCATTATTTAACTTCCTTGAGCAGAGCTTCACTTGAAACCTAGGTGCATCTTCTACTCATATATCCAGACTTCTTTCAAGCTAAATCAGTTTTCTTCCAGTTGGAATCTCATTCATAAGAATGTAACTAAACTACAGAAGATTTTAATCTCTTGCTCCAGTTGGCAGGCAAAATGCAACCAAAGATCTAACTATGTAGCTCAGTGACAGAGCTACTTCTTGGGGTTTTGAGTATTTGTGTTTTCTTCCCAGCAGAGAACCAATCTCCAAAGGAAAAAATAGTTCTCAATTTATGACTCTTTCTTCATAGACATATAGAACATTAGAGCTTGTAGGACACTTATCAAGTATGCAAATCAGTAGCTTTCTATTTTTAGCGTTAGAATAGTTTTTCTTTTTCAAATGGAATCCTTTGTGGAAGCCTGATATATAAAACTGATAGAAGCTGAAATACTCTGTTAAGATGTGTGTTAGAAAGGTCCATATCTCTGCTCTTTTGGCCTCTCTCTGTCTTTCTCACCCATGAAGTTGCCCCTGAGCCATGAACCCAAACCATGCCCTTGAGTCTGAACCCTAGGGCTGCACAGAATAGTTTGAAAACTATGATTGCATTCCAACTCTTTGTTTACATACCAGGAAACTGAATTTAGTGAGGGAAAATGCTCAAGGGTATGAAAGATGGCTGGAAAGGCCAGTTAGTCTGGACAGCAGGGCCAGAGTTCATGTGCATGCCAAGTTCATGTTCATGTAGTAGAGCTCTATTTCTCTGGAACCTCTGGTGGATTGGTGTAGATGTGCGCACAGGTCTTATAACAATATTTGATATTCCAATGAAGTTCATTCAGTTCATTCCCCTGGGAGAAATGTAACCTCTCCACTCCTGCCAAATATACCCTTGGGGAAATACCTCATGACCCTCTGATACATCCCACAGCTGAGTATATGTGGTGCACTCTTGGTTTGGCTCAAGGAAATTTGTGAAATCTTCTACTTAGCTTGAACATATTCTAATCTTACTTTTCCATGACTCCTTCTCCCCTAGGCACTTAAGAATTTTATGCTAGGGAGAAAAAGGTCTGTTGATCTTATTCAGGCCAAGATGGTCCCTTCGAGTGTTCTATCTTTAACAAAACTGAACCTTTTTTCCCTGTTACGTAATGCAAGCTCTTCATTCTTTGAAGAGAGAGGCCACTCCTCATGGGCC
Organism: Redunca redunca; assembly: GCA_006410935.1. NCBI lineage: Eukaryota > Metazoa > Chordata > Mammalia > Artiodactyla > Bovidae > Redunca > Redunca redunca. The sequence goes on from SJYQ01001268.1 coordinate 291,066, forward strand.
CTACATCTTAGATAAGGAAAGGAGACCAAGACAGAGATCTAGAGAGTTGTTCTTTCTCAATGAAGAAGGAACCTGAAGTTTTGAAGTGGGGAACTCTTTGGCCAAAGGTTAGTGGTGAAACAGGCTTCCCAGGTGGCTCAGTGGGTAAAGAACCTGCCTGCAATGCAGGAGACACAGGATACCTAGGTTTGATCCCCAGGTCAGGAAGATTCCATGGAGGAGGGTATGGCAACCCACTCCAGTATTCTTGCCTGGAGAATCCCATGGACAGAGGAGACTGGCAGGCTACAGTCCATAAGGTTGCAAAGAGTTGTACACGACTGAAGTGAGTGAGCACTAAGAGGGAAACAGGCTTTAAACCAGTATGCATGGTACAAGACATATGTATGCCATGGCAGGTATTTATACTTTAAAAACCTGTGTCAGGTTCTCAAATATGCTGCCAGGTGATTTTAGGGCCTCAGGTATCTCCTACAATGTGAATAATACTGTTTGGAGTTGTGTAACCCCAAGGTACTGAAAGTGAAGTCACTCAGTCATGTCTGACTCTTTGCGACCCCATGGACTGTAGCCTACCAGACTTCTCTGTCCGTGGGATTTTCCAGGCAAGAATACTGGAGTGGGTTGCCATTTCCTTCTCCAGGGGATTTTCCTGACCCAGGAATTGAACCCAGGTCTCCCGCATTGTAGGCAGACACTTTACCCTCTGAGCCACCAGGGAAGCCCTTAAGGTACTGAGTTCAGTTCAGTTCAGTTCAGTTGCTCAGTCGTGTCTGACTCTTTGCGACCCCATGAATAGCAGCACGTCAGGCCTCCCTGTCCATCACCATCTCCTGGAGTTCACTCAGACTCACGTCCATCAAGTCCGTGATGCCATCCAGCCATCTCATCCTCGGTCGTCCCCTTCTCCTCCTGCCCCCAATCCCTCCCAGCATCAGAGTCTTTTCCAATGAATCAACTCTTCGCATCAGNTCTTTGGCTGCAAAGAATATAATCAATCTGATTTCAGTGTTGACCATCCGGTGATGTCCATGTGTAGAGTCTTCTCTTGTGTTGTTGGAAGAGGGTGTTTGCTATGACCAGTGCCTTCGCTTGGCAGAACTCTATTAGTCTTTGCCCTGCTTCATTTCGCATTCCAAGGCCACATTTGCCTGTTATTCCAGGTGTTTCTTGACTTCCTACTTTTGCATTCCAGTCCCCTATAATGAAAAGGACATCTTTTTGGGGTGTTCTGAAAGATCTTGTAGGTCTTCATAAAACCGTTCAACTTCAGTTTCCTCAGTGTTACTGGTTGGGGCATAAACTTGAATAACTGTGATATTGAATGGTTTGCCTTGGAGATGAACAGAGATCATTCTGTCGTTTTTGAGATTGCATCCAAGTACTGCATTTCGGACTCTTCTGTTGACCATGATGGCTAGTCCATTTCTTCTGAGGGATTCCTGCCCACAGTAGTAGATGTAACGGTCATCTGAGTTAAATTCACCCATTCCAGTCCATTTTAGTTCACTGATTCCTAGAATGTCGACGTTCACCCTTACCATCTCTTGTTTGACCACTTCCAATTTGCCTTGATTCAAAGGTACTGAAGATGATCTTAATTAAACTTTATAGTCCCAACTTCTGGGAGAGTGCCTTCTAACATGGATGTGTTTGTGTGAACAAATCATGAGTATTAAAACCAAAAAGATTCTTAGAGATTACCTAGGATTACCTACAGATATCCTAGGATTACTAGATTACCTAGTTCAGCCCTGTGGTTTTAAAATGGATGGATTTGAGAGGGATGGGTTTTAAGATGAACTTTAAAAGCCCAAGTAATAGAAAGGGATTTCTTTTTCTTTTTAATGTTTATTTATTCAGCTGCACCAGGTCTTAGTTGCAGCATGTGGGATCTAGCTCCCTGACCAGGGGTCGAACCCAGGTCCTCTGAATTGGGATTGGGAAATTTTAGCCACTGGACCACCAGGAAAGTCCCAGAAAGGGATTTCTTAACGTCACATACATGATGACAGAATTTGGACTGGCAACCAGTGTACATTCTGCTCTTCTACATATGTAAGAACCACGAGGCCAGCCCCCTTGTGGGAAAAGAAGTTCCATGAATTGAACTGAAGCATTTACATTCTTTGCTCGTTTTATTGAAGGGTAAAGAGCAAGATGAGGGGATTGCTAGAGGAACTGGTGTACCCCGAGGGTCTGGGCAACACTATCTGGTTTCATTACATCAATCCAGGAAGACCTAGGCTCAGGTAAGTGCTGGAGCCTTTGCTAAGAATAAGGTGAAAGGAAAAAAATAGGCTTAGAAATTGAATAGCAAGAATGTGAGCATTGAAAAAACTGTACCACATTGCTCAGCAAACTTGAAAGCTACCCTCATTGCTGGTAGAATAACACCCAAGCACTGGCAGATGTTCTCCTCACAGTCAGACTTGAGCACCTGCAATAAACTTAATATACTGAAATAGTGCAATTAAGCAGACTCCTCATGCTGAGCTTCCAGTTTCACTCACTTTAACAAACATAATTTGGGTGACATCATGAAAAACAAATTCTTCTTATGAGTGAATGTAGATTACAAGGAAAATGATCACATGGCTTAGCTTTGGCAAGCAAAAATAAAGCACTAAGTTTGGCCCTTATGAAAATGTGTTCTGAAAATGATTGGTGCTTACACAAATGATCGGGGTTGTTCAATACAGTATGTGTGTGTATGTGTGTGTGTGTGTGTGTGTGTGTGTGTGTGTGTGCATGCTTGCATATATCTACCCATGCATGTCACTGCTCAGCATCCCCTTAATTCTAGGTCATAGAATTATAAATGTCAACTCTCAGAGCAACCTTAATTATCCCAAGCCCATTGTTCTACAGAAGATAAACACTGAGAATGAGAACTGGACAGTGACTTGTCCAATGTCATGCAATGCACCAATGACAAAAATCTGGACTAGAACAGAAGTCTCATGACTGCCAGTTCTATACTTTCCACTCCCCCTCTTACTTAGCACTGTGCTGATATGATTGGGACACTCCTCCTAAGAGCCATCATAGTCAACTTTTGTTATTTCTCTACAAAATTTATCTCTTTGTTTTCTTTAAACAGTGACTTTTGCCTGTTGTCCTGGAAACAGTGTCTTGAAATCCCTGTCCCACACCAACAGGAATTATCTGAAGCCTGATTTCTGGCCTGTATTAAGTTGAAAAAACTTCTACTGCTCTGGAGACAAATCCCTGATGAGACAGAAAGAAGTGATCAGGAGAGGAGTGTGCATTAAGTCAAAAGAGACTCTATGATGAGTAGCTCCAAATTTGAAGGCATATAATCATTTGAAGTATATAACAGTGGCAGAAAGGGAGTTAGGTGTGACCATTGTGACTGATTCAACAACTATTAAGTATCAGCTTTATAGCATGTACTTTGGTATAGTGGAAGAACACAGCCTTTAGAATCTGAGTGTACAATTTAAATTCTACTTGGACCACTTGCTAGTGGGATCTCAGTCAAGTTATCCCAACTCCCTGAGACTTAGTTTCATCATTTATGAAACAGGAATAGTAACAGTATATACTTTCTAGGTTGTTGAGAAAGGACTTTAGATAAAATAGTATATGCTAAGTACCTATACAGTTTTTGGTATATAGTGAATGTGGAATAAAGGTTCCTTTTTTTTTGCTGAACATGATAACAGATAATTTTGACAGTTTCATGAAAACTGAATAAAATATTCTCTCCATCTCCAACAGCAGGATTTGAAAAGGTCAAAGCACTTCAATTATCTTGACTGAAAGAAATTGCCTATTGATAAATCAGGCTTAATCAATGCAAGAGGTGATGGTCAGAGGCTAGGTTCAACATTTTTGGATCTGTCTTACCACAGGCTTGTTTTCTACTTCATTCTAATCCATTACATTTGAGAGCCTTGTTCAGTTTAAATAGCATCATACAATTTTTTCCTCTTCAGCTTTAAATTGGCTCTCCTCAGGAAGCTTTTGTGTTTGGACTGTATATTAAGGGTGTAATATAAAAACGCAATGCTGTGTGTATTCATACAAAACAGAAGGTCACAGGACCTTGCTCCCAAATGCCAAATTCTTCTAATCACCAGTATAAAATACCAGTGTTTAAGGGGAAGGCTGCCTCACAAAACATGGCGCAGGCAACTGTACTGTTTGCTCCTGTGGCTTCCATGGCAACTGTTCAGGGAAGAACTGCTCTCTCTACTTGTATTGCCAGTGTTCCTAGAGCCAGAATGCTGGGTTGAAACAACAGATTTTATCTTATTTTTAAAAATTTATTTATTTCTAATTGGAGGCCAATTACAATATTGTAGTGAGTTTTGCCATACATTGACATGAATCAGCCATGGGTGTACATGTGTTCCCCATCCTGAGACCCCCTCCCACCTCCCTCCCCATCCCATCCCTCAAAGTCATCCCAGTGCACCAGCCCTGAGCACCCTGTCTCATGCATCGAACGTGGACTGGCGATCTGTTTCACATATGATAATATACATGTTTCAATGATATTCTCTCAAATTATCCCACCCTCGCCCTCTCCCACAGAGTACAAGAGACTATTCTATACATCCGTGTCTCTTTACTGTCTCGCATATATGGTCATCATTGCCATCTTTCTAAATTCCATATATATATGCGTTACTGAAGAATTGATTTTGAACTGTGGTGTTGGAGAAGACTCTTGAGAGTCCCTTGGACTGCAAGGAGATCCAACCATTCAATCCTAAAGGAGATCCTGGGTGTTCATTGGAAGGACTGATGTTGAAGCTGAAACTCCAATACTTTGGCAGCCTGATGTGAAGAGCTGACTCATTTGAAAAGATCCTGATGCTGGGAAAGATTGAGAGCAGGAGGAGAAGGGGATGACAGAGGATGAGATGGCTGGATGGCATCACCGACTCGATGGACATGGGTTTTGGTGGACTCTGGAAGTTAGTGATGGACAGGGAGGCCTGGCGTGCTGCAGTTCATGGGGTCACAAGGAGTCGGACATGTCTGATCGACTGAACTGAACTGAGCACTGTATTGATGTGTTTCGTTCTGACTTACTTCACTCTATAATAGGCTCCAGTTTCATCCATCTCATTAGAACTGATTCAAATGTATTCTTTTTAATGGCTGAGTAATATTCTATTGTGTATATGTACCACAGTTTTCTTATCCATTCGTCTGTCGATGGACATCTAGGTTGCTTCCATGTCTTGGCTATTATAAAAAGCACTGTGATGAACACTGGGGTACACGTGTCTCTTTCAATTCTGGTTTCCTCAGTGTGTATGACCAGCAGTGGGATTGCTGGGTCATATGTCATTTCTATTTCCAGTTTTTTAAGGACTCTCCACGCTGTTCTCCATAGTGGCTGTACTAGTTTGCATTCCCACCAACAGTGTAAGAGGGGTCCCTTTTCTCCACACCCTCTCCAACATTTATTCCTTGTAGACTTTTGGATAGCAGCCATTCTGACTGGCCTGAGATGGCACCTCATTGTGGTTTTGATTTGCATTTCTCTGATAATGAGTGATGTTGAGCATCTTTTCATGTGTTTGTTAGTCATCTGTATGTCTTCATTGGAGAAATGTCTATTTAGTTCTTTGGCCCACTTTTTGATTGGGTCATTTTTTTTTCTTGAATTGAGCTGTAGGAGTTGCTTGTATATTTTTGAGATTAATTCTTTGTCAGTTGCTTCATTTGCCAATATTTTCTCCCATTCTGAAGGCTGTCTTTTCAACTTGCTTATAGTTTCTTTCATTGTGCAAAAGCTTTTAAGTGTAATTTGGTCCCATTTGTTTATTTTTGCTTTTATTTCCATTACTCTGGGAGGTGGGTCATAGAGCATCCTGCCGTGATTTATGTTAGAGAGTGTTTAGCCAATGTTTTCCTCTAGGAGTTTTGTAGTTTCTGGTCTTACATTTAGATCTTTAATCCATTTTGGGTTTATTTTTGTGTATAGTGTTAGAAAGTGTTCTAGTTTTTTCTTTTACAAGTGGTTGACCAGTTTTCCCAGAACCACTTGTTAAAGAGATTGTTTTTCTCCATTGTATATTCTTGCCTCCTCTGTCAAAGATAAGGGGTCCATACGTGCGTGGATTTATCTCTGGGCTTTCTATTTTGTTCCATTGATCTATATTTCTGNGCTCTTCGAGGTTTTTTGTATTTCCATACAAATTGTGAAATTATTTGTTCTAGCTCTGTGAAAAATACCGTTGGTATCTTGATAAGGATTGCACTGAATCTATAGATTGCTTTAGGTAGTATATTCATCTTCACTATATTGATTCTTCCAATCCATGAACATGGTATATTTCTCCATCTATTTGTGTCATCTTTGCTTTCTTTCATCAGTGTTTTATAGTTTTCTATATATAGGTCTTTTGTTTCTTTAGGTAGATTTAAGCCTAAGTATTTTATTCTTTTTATTGTAATGGTGAATGGGATTGTTTCCTTAATTTTTCTTTCTGTTTTCTCATTGTTAGTGTATAGGAAAGCAAGGGATTTATCTGTGTTAATTTTGTATCCTGCAACTTTATTATATTCATTGATTAGCTCTAGTAATTTTCTGATTGACTCTTTAGCGTTTTCTACATAGAGGATCATGTCATCTGCAAACAGTGAGAGTTTTACTTCATCTTTTCCAATCTGGATTCCTTTTATTTCTTTTTCTTCTCTGATTGCTGTGGCTAAAACTTCCAAAACTATGTTGAATAATAGTGGTGAGAATGGGCACCCTTGTCTTGTTCCTGACTTTAGGGGAAATGCTTTCAATTTTTCACTGTTGAGGATAATATTTGCTGTGGGTTTGTCATATATAGCTTTTATTATGTTGAGGTATGTTCCTTCTATGCCTGCTTTCTGGAGGGTTTTTTTTTTTTTTAATCATAAATGGATGTTGAATTCGTCAGAGGCTTTCTCTGCATCTATTGAGATAATCATATGGCTTTTATTTTTCAATTTGTTAATGTGGTGTATTACACTGATTGATTTGAGGATATTAAAGAATCCTTGCATCCCTGGAATAAATCCCACTTGGTCATGATGTATGATCTTGTTGGATTCTGTTTGTTAGGATTTTGTTAAGGATTTTTGCATCTATGTTCATTAGTGATATTGGCTTGTAGTTTTCCTTTTTTTTGTGGCATCTTTGTCTGCTTTTGGCATTAGGGTGATAGTGGCCTCATAGAATGAGTTTGGAAGTTTACCTTCTTCTGCAATTTTCTGGAAGAGTTTGAGTAGGATAGGTGTTAGTTCTTCTCTAAATGTTTGTTAGAATTCAGCTGTGAAGCCGTCTGGTCCTGAGCTTGTTTGCTGGAAGTTTTCTGATTACAGTTTTGATTTCAGTAATTTGATGGATCTGTTAAGATTTTCTATTTCTTCCTTGTTCAGTTTTGGAAATTTATACTTTTCTAAGAGTTTGTCCATTTCTTTCAAGTTGTCCATTTTATTTGCATATAGTTGCTGATAGTAGTCTCACAATATTTTGTATTTCTGTGTTATCTGTTGTGATTTCTCCATTTTCATTTCTAATTTTGATGATTTGATTCTTCTCCATTTTTTTCTCAATGATTCTGGCTAATGGTTTGTCAATTTTATTTATCTTCCCCCAAAAACCAGCTTTTAGCTTTGTTGATTTCTGCTATGGTCTCTTTTGTTTCTTTTGCATTTATTTCTGTCCTAATTTTTAAGATTTATTTCATTCTACTAGCCCTGGGGTTCTTCATTTCTTCTTTTTCTAGTTGCTTTAGGTGTAGAGTTAGGTTATTTATTTGACTTTTTCTTGTTTCTTGAGGTAAGCCTGTATTGCTATGAACCTTCCCCTTAGCACTGTTTTTATAGTGTCCCATACGTTTTGGAATGTTGTGTTTTCATTTTCATTCGTTTCTGTGCATATTTTGATTTCTTCTGTGATTTGTTGGTTATTCAGAAGCGTGTTGTTCAGCCTCCATATGTTGGAATTTTTAATACTTTTTCCCTGTAATTGAGATCTAATCGTACTGCATTGTGATCAGAAAAGATGCTTGGAGTGATTTCAATTATTTTGAATTTACTAAGGCTAGATTTATGGCCCAGGATGTGATCTATCCTGGAGAAGATTCCGTGTGACCTTGAGAAAAAGGTGAAATTCATTGTTTTGGGGTGAAATGTCTTATAGATATTAGGTCTAACTGGTCCATTGTATCATTTAAAGTTTGTGTTTCCTTGTTAATTTTCTGTTTAGTTGATCTGTCCATAGGAGTGAGTGGAATATTAAGAATCCAACTATTATTGTGTTATTGTTAATTTCCCCTTTAATACTTGTTAGCATTTGCCTTACATATTTTGGTGCTCCTATGTTGAGTGCATATATATTTATAATTGTTATATCTTCTTCTTGGAGTGATCCTTTCATCATTATGTAGTGTCCTTTGTCTCTTTTCATAGCCTTTATTTCAAAGTCTATTTTATCAGATATAAGTATTGCTACTTCTGTTTTTTTTTTGGTCTCCATTTATGTGAAATATCTTTTTCCAGCCCTTCACTTTCAGTCAGTATGTGTCCCTTGTTTTGAGGTGGGTCTCTTGTAGGCAAAAAATATAAGGGTTTTGTTTTTGTATCCATTCATCCAGTCTTTGTCTTCTGGTTGAGGCATTCAACCCATTTACATTTAAGGCAATTATTGATAAGTATGATCCTGTTGCCATTTTCTTTGTTGTTTTGGGTTCAAGTTTATAAACCTTTTCTGTGTTTCCTATCTAGAGAAGATCCTTTAGCATTTGTTGGCGAGTTGGTTTGGTGGTGCTGAATTCTCTTAGCTTTTGCTTGTCTGTAAATCTTTTGATTTCTCCTTCATATTTGAATGGGATCCTTTCTGGGTACAGTAACCTGGGTTGTAGGGTTTTCTCTTTCATCACTTTATGTATGTCCTGCCAGTCCCTTCTGGCCTGAAGAGTTTCTATTGAAAGATCAGCTGTTATCCTTATGGGAATCCCCTTGTGTGTTATTTGTTGTATTTCCCTTGCTGCTTTTAATATTTGTTCTTTGTGTTTGATCTTTGTTAATTTGATTAACGTGTGTCTTTGGGTGTTGTGCCTTACATTTATCATGTTTGGGACTCTCTGGGTTTCTTGGACTTAGGTGACTATTTCCTTTTCCATTTTAGGGAAGTTTTCAACTAGTATCTCCTCAAGTATTTTCTCATTGCTTTTCTTTTTGTCTTCTTCTTCTGGGACTCCTATGATTCAAATGTTGGGGCATTTGACATTGTCCCAGATGTCCCTGAGGTTGTCCTCATTTCTTTTAATTCTTTTTTCCTCTCTGCTTCTTTTACTCCCACCATTCTATCTTCTACCTCACTTATCCTATCCTCTGCCTCAGTTATTCTACTGTTGGTTCCCTCCAGAGTGTTTTTGATCTCATTTATTGTATTATTCATTATTGATTGACTCTTTTTTATTTCTTCTAGGTCCTTGTTAAACATTTCTAGCATCTTCTCAGTCCTTGTCTCCAGACTATTTATCTGTAACTCCATTTTGTTTTCAAGATTTTGGATCATTTTTACTATCATTATTCTGAATTATTTTTCAAGTAGACTCCCTATCTCCTCCCCTTTTGTTTGTTTTGGTGGGCATTTATCATTTTGCTTTACCTGCTGAGTATTTCTCTGCTGTTTCATCTTGTTTAGATTGCTGTGTTTGGGGTGGCCTTTCTGTATTCTGGCAATTTGTGGTTCCTCCTTATTGTGGAGGTTCCTCCCTGTGGGTGGGGTTGGACAAGTGGCTTGTCAAGGTTTCCTGGTTAGGGAAGCTTGTGTTGGTTTTCTGGTGGGTGGAGCTAGATTTCTTCTCTCTGGGGTGCAATACAGTGTCCAGTGGTGAGTTTTGAGATGTTTATGGGTTTGGTGTGACTTTGGGCAGCCTGTATATTAAAGCTCAGGTCTATGTTCCTGTGTTGCTGGAGAATTTGCATGGTATGTCTTGCTGTGGTACTTGTTGGCTCTTGGGTAGAACTTGTTTTCAGTGTAGTTATGGAGGCTTTTGGATGAGCTCTTACTGATTAATGTTCCCTGGAGTCAGGAGTTCTCTGGTGTTCTCAGGTTTTGAACTTAAGCCTCCTAACTCTGGTTTTCAGTCTTATTCTTACAGTAGCCTCAAGACTTCTTCATCCATATAGCACTAATGATAAAACATCTAGGTTAATGGAGAAAATATTCTCCACAATGAGGGACACCCAGAAAGGTTCGCTGAGTTACATGGAGAAGAGAAGAGGGAGGAGGGAGATAGAGGTCACCAAGAGGAGAAGAGGGGAAATCAAAAGGGGAGAGAGCAATCTAGCCAGTAATCAAACCCCTGTGTACTCTCCACAGCCTGGAACACCCAGAGAGGTTCATGGAGTTACACAGAGAAGAGAAGAGGGAGGAAGGAGATAGATCTGACCAGGAGGAGATGAGGGTGGGGGTAGGGGAGCAAAAGGAGAGAGACAGATCTAGCCAGTAATCAGTTCCCTAAGTGTTCTCCACAGCCTGGAATACCCAAAGAGACTCACAGATTTGGGTATAGAAGAGAAGGGGGAGGGAGGAGATAGAGGTGACCGAGGGCAGAAAAAGAGAGTAAAAGGGGGAGAGAGCAATCAAGCCAGTAATCACATTAATCACACACCTAGGTAAAAATGGGTACTGAAGATTGGATTCTTAAAGGTACAAAATTGATAACAAATACCAAAAAGCAAAGATTAAAAATCTAGAGTAGAGGTTAGACTCAAAAATACAATATTGAAACAAAACAAAACAAAATCACAAAGATTATTAAAAAATTATGAAGTTTGCTTTAAAAATAGGGTCTTTTGTTTGCAATGTAATAGTAGGTTATAAAAATGAAAACTAAAGGAGTAATAGAGGACTTAAAAAATAAAAAAAATAAAAATTAAAAAATGATAATACTAAAAATATTTCTAGGAATTTCTCTGGAGCTGCTGTAGGCTGTGTGGGGTCAGTTCAGTTTCAGATAGTTCCTTGTTCCAGCTTATACTTCTCAAGATCTATAGGCCCCTTCCAATGTAGTTGGTGCTAACTATAGGGTTTTAATCTGTTGCACCTGTCATTTCCAAAGCAGTTCCCTCTGTTTTAGCTTCTTCTGTTTGCAAGTCTCTTCAGTGTCTAATTTCCACCCTGACACAAGTGGGCGAAGGTGGTCACTTATTTAGGCTCACTTGTTCAGTCGTGCTGTGGGGAGGGAGGAACACTGCAAACAAATATCACTGGTGTGTGTGGGGAGTGCTCACAGTGTCTCGGCCACACTGGGTTTGCCCCCGCTCACAGCATGTGTGCTCTCCCAGTCTACACTGCTTAGGCTCCCAGTTGCTCTGCAAGGGATCTGTCTAAAGGGGGCCCTGGGTTGCGTGCACTTCCCAGGTCTAAGCCACTCAGGTTCAGGTTCTTGGGTACTCCACAAAGGTGCAGACTCGGTTGGGCCTGCGTTTTGTGCCCTTCCCAGGTCCAAGCAGCTCAGGCGAACAGGTGCTTGGCGAGCGCACTCTCTTTAAGTGCCGTGGGTCTTATTATCTCCCCAATCCCAGCTGCTCAGTTTTCCAGGTGTGCCATCTCAGGTGTGCCATGTGTCTCTTCTGGGGAGCTAATCTCTGGCTGCAACTCTCCTGGCAGATGTCATCCATCCAGGATCCCAGGAAGGCTTGATTGGCAACTGGGAGCCTGCTCGCAGTTTGGTGGAGGATGCTGTCTCTGGGGCTGAGCTTGCCCCTTTCCAGCTCTGGCTGTTGCCCGCCTGCCTCCCTGCCTTCAGCGGGGGATGGGCCAGTCCGCTGCCGGCTAGCTTTCCTCTGGTATTCACTCAGTCCTTTGTTCTGTGAGCTGGCCGGCAGTGTCATAGTTTAGGAATTTTCGGGTGGGGGGGTGGGGGTGGGGGGAGTTCTCTCTCTCTCTCTCTGGCTATCCCACAGTTTGGGCTGCTATCTCATGTTAGCTCCCTCAGATTGTCCTCAGGGCATTCAGTCACAGTCCTTAGCCTAAGCAATGCAGCCCACACCTTCCTGTTCAGCCCCACTTGCTGGTGGTGGATGCGAGCGTCTGGGCTACTTCTCCGCTGGGAATTGCCATTAGGCACATAATCTGTAGGTTTTATTTATTTATTTTTCCTCCCAGTTATGTTGCCCTCTGAGATTTCAAAACTCCCCACAGACCCGCCAGTGAGAGGGTTTCCTGGTGTTTGGATACTTCTCCTCTTTTATGACTCCCTCCCTTGGATCTCTGTCCCTAACTCTTTTGTCTCTCTTTTTATCTTCTATATTTTGTCATACCTTCTTTTGAAGACAATGGGCTGCCTTTCTGGGTGTCTGGTGTCCTCTGCCAGCGTTCAGAAGGTGTTTTGTGGAATTTGCTCAGTGTTCAAATGTTCTTTCAGTGAATTTGTGGGAGAGAAAGTAGTTTTCCCATCCTATTCCTTTGCCATCTTAGGACCACCGCCCCCCCTGCCCCCACCGACTCCAGAATAAAGTTTCTTTACCTGCTGTGTGAAATGAATAGATGAAGATATAGTCACCAGCTTTAGGGAAAGTACAGCTTAGAAAAGGAAATAAGCCATGTATTCAAATGACTGTTACACATTTTTATAGTTTTGATCCCTTTGACCTGCTTATAAGGGGCACAACCCCATGGACTGTAGCCTGCCAGGCTCCTATGTCCATGGAATTCTCCAGGCCAGAATACTGGAATGAGTAGCTGTTCCCTTCTCCAAGGGATATTCCCAACAGAGGGATCTAACCCAGGTCTCCCACGTTGCAAGCAGATTTTTTTTTTTTTTTTTTTACTATTTGAGCTACCAGGGAAGCCCAAGAATACCAGAGTGGGTAGCATATCCCTTCTCCAGTGGGTCTTCCCAACACAGGAATCCAACCAGGGTCTTCTGCATTGCAGGCAGATCCTTTACCAGGCGAGCTACCAGGCGAGCTGCCCCTTACAAGGGGCAAACACTACTAATTACCTACTTAATAGGTAATTAAAAAAATACCTTTGTGGCTTTAAAATTTTTATTTATTTATTTTATTTTTGGCTGTACTGAGTCTTTGTTGCTGCATGTGGGCTACTCTCTAGTTGTCATGCACAGGGCTTCTCATTGTGGTGGTTTCTCTTGTCATGGAGCATGGGCTCTAGTGGCTGAACTCTACAAGATTCAGAAGGTCACTGAAGCTCATGTTTGGGGTGTCTATAATCAGTGGATCCACTGACAATAGGAATTTTGCTGTAGTGTTACCTTTGTTCCAAGTGTACTGACAGATTTATTATGGGAGGTAAAAGGTGAGGCCATGGCCTAACTAATGAACAGTCCAGTAATAATGGTGCTAAAGACTGAAAAGAGAGGTTCATTGTTTAAAGTATATTGATGATGGAAACGAACATAGAAACAACAGGGAACACTCTTGGAATTCCCTGTCTTTGTCCCTGACCAGCGCTCTTAGGGACCCAAATCTTTTCCAAGGTGTCTTGGTGTCTCAGATTGTGGGGTGCCAGTATAAGCATCTGTTTTCAGGATAGCTTTTGTGGTTTGTATCTCCTTTATTCTGGTCCTTCTTCAAAGAATATAGTCTAAGGTACAAAGTGCTCAGTGCCCAAGGAAGACACAGAGAAAGAGTATGGGAATTCAGATGCTGGGGAAACCCAGAAGACTTCTCAGAAATTGTGACTTTAGAATTAGAACTTAAAGGATGGACTGTGCTTGTACATGGGTAAAAGACAGTGGGAATGGTAAAAGAATATTCCAGGAAGAGGTGAAAAGAGTGAACAAAAGCAGAGGTGGGAAGTATGGTCTTGTATGATGAGCAGGGCTTATACTTTCAGAATTTAGAGACATTAAGAAAACCTCAAAAGGACCTTGTGCAGCCTCATTCAGCTCTGGAGTTTTCCTTGGGGTTGACAATCTATTCTAGTCCTAGGCAGCATGCAAATCAGATATGTCACCCCCTTCCCCAATCCAAACCACCATGGCCTCTCCTCATATTTATAACAACATCCACTTTCCATAGTCTGGTGGTAAAAAGAATTTGTGTATACTATTTGTATCACTCATGTAAATTCTCTTTGAGGGAGAGTTAACAAAATACTAAAGTCAGTTTCTAGAAAGTACAGATTGAAAAACTAGATGTCAATGCTCAGTGGCATTTTAGAATTGATTAGTAAACTGATGGCTTGTGAGGATCCAGAAAAGGTAAGGGATCACTAGGAGCTGGCCTACCAAAGGAAGTCAGTTTCTTCTCTGGATATGGTTACTAGACTTCTAGACAAAGAACTCTTTAGTAATAATATATATTGACTCACCGCTCCAGTGCTGTGCAGCTGTCACTCACTGCTGTAAAAATCACCATCACAGAAAACTAACCAATCTGATCACATGGACTGCAGACTTGTCTAACTCAAAGAATTTAATGTATATTGATGTGGAAAGATACATTATTAGATTTTTAAAAAATATTTCCAAATGGAATATTTATCAATTAGCAGACTTTTATTTAGTATCTACATTGTACCAGGCATTGTTCTAATAACTAGGAAGAGAATGGAATTTAATTCTAATAGGATATATACTATACTCTCATTTATATAAAATTTTGAATATATATGTGCTTCAGTTTAGTTAAGTTCAGTCGCTTAGTCGTGTCTGACTCTTTGTGGCCCCATGAGTCCCAATACGCCAGGCCTCCCTGTCCATCACCAACTCCCAGAGTTCACTCAAACTCACGTCCATCAAGTCCGTGATGCCATCCAGCCATCTCATCCTCTGTCATCCCCTTCTCCTTCTGCCCCCAATCCCTCCCAGCAACAGAGTCTTTTCCAATGAGTCAACTCTTCTCATGAGGTGGCCAGCGTACTGGAGTTTCAGCTTTAGCATCATTCCTTCCAAAGAACACCCAGGACTGATCTCCTTTCGAATGGACTGGTTGGATCTCCTTGCAGTCCAAGGGACTCTCAAGAGTCTTCTCCAACACCACAGTTCAAAAGTATCAATTCTTCGGTACTCAGCTTTCTTCACAGTCCCACTCTCACATCCCTACATGACCACTGGAAAAATCATAGCCTTGACTAGATGGACCTTTGTTGGAAAAGTATTGTCTCTGCTTTTGAATATATGTGCTTACATCTGTGTAAAGAGAGAAACGTCTGAAAGGAAGTTCACTATAAAGCTAATGGTAATTCTTTTCTGAGTGGTAAGGCTTTAATTAACTTTTACTTTTTTACTTTTTTTTTCTTTTCTGTAGTTTTGGAACTTTTAACATTAAGCATACAATATTTTTATAATCAAAAGAAACAACAAATTTATATCCACTTGTGGAGAAAATTCCCAACCACTACCCTTCACCCCTATTTATTGTCCAAGAAAAATCTCAAGTCTCTCAGGAAGAACAACTAAGCTATCAATCATCAATACCCCTTCATGAACTTCTTTCTTTGTTCTTTGAGGGGCTGGTTGGCTAAGGGAAGATATTCCTAAGGGTTAAAGTAGGGTGCTTGAAGGTACAGAGATGACCACTGAAATGAATCTGTTTATTGTAGTTCTCCAAGAAGTTGGGGAAGGCAACTATATCTAAGTCTGAAGGAAGAGAAAGATCCACCTAATTCCAAAAATATTTCTGACTCCCACACCTTTCTTGGCCTCAAAACCTCATCTTCACAGCATTATAGTAGGGCTGTACTATAGTCAGTAGACTGCCAGGAGCCCTCTGGCATTCAGGAAGTTCATAGAGGAAGAAAGTTCTCATCTGTGTAAATAATTGTCCTCCTTGTTTTCTCCTCCCTGCAAATAGACTCATTAGGCTTTTGGCATCCCCTAAAGAGTTGGAGCCAGCCCCTCACTACTGACAATTCTCATTAGTATGCCATCATTGCAGTTCTTTTATTGCACTTATCAAATTACTTTCTCGAAGAACATTCCCCAGCTCTCGAAACTAAGTTATGTACTGAAAATGAGCATCTGGGAAGCTCTAATGCTTTTTATCCAGCATACTGGATCCCAGAAATAGGGCAAGGTAGAGTACTCCATAACTGAGGCTGTACTCTCATCTCCTTTACCAAAATCTATCACAAGTACTACTGTCTTTAATTTAAAAACAGACATTTACTTAAAAGTATAGCAGAGTGTTTAAGGTTTAGTTTACAGTCCAGGAGAACTGTCAGATATGTACATAATAAACATTAAAACCAACGGGGAGGAATGAAATAATATAACATATAACAAAGATAACATATAAGCAAAGAGCTATGGGATTAAAAAGAAAGTACCATTCAATCTGAGAGGGAGATCATGGCTAATATTATAGAGAAATAGCATTGGAGCTAAGGATTAAAAGATGAGTTTGATTTCAGTAAATAAAAATAGTGACGGAGATCAATCCAGGCTGAGAGAACATCACAAGCAAGAACATGAAGGCAGCGAAGTATGTGAGGTATTGAGCTAAGAGTGATAAATCAGCTGTGACTAAAGGAGATGGCACTGTAGCCCTGGCCTACAGTGCTCACTGGATATTGAATGATTACATGTAGCATTCCTGGAGAAATGTAATGAGAGATGATATCAGAAAAAAGTAACAGTGGCCAGATTGTGAGGGCCCTTGAATGCCAGATTGAGGCCTTTAGAGTTAATTATTTAAGAGTTATTAAAGGACGGGAGTGACAGGGTCTAGCCTCTGACTTAAAAGGACAACTCTAGTGTTTACATAAACAGTGGAATAAAAGCAATGGGAATGGTACAGAAGGAAGACAACTAAGGGGCTACTTCAGTAGTCTAAATAAAAGACAACAAGGGCGTGGACTAAGATAGTGATGATGACAATAACAGGGATGAGGATTTGGGAATCCTCAGTATGTGGGAGACATCCAAAGGTATGGAAATAGATGAACTTACCCTCAGAAAAAGTATAGACTGGAAAGAGAAGAGAATTAAACATCAAACTCTGGGGAAAGACTATGCTAATTATCTTGATTGTGGCAATCACTTTACAATGAATATATACATCAAAATATCACATTTTACCCCTTAAATATATGTAATTTTTATTTACCAAATAATACCTCAATAAAACATAGGATGGGAGAGAGAGACAAGGGAAGAGTTCACAAATGAGAATGAAGAATAACCAGAGGAGCAATAGGAGAACCAGTAGAGTACAGTGCTCTAAAAACCAAGGGCAGAAAGTCTCTGAAGGTCTACATTACCCTGGAGCTAGCCTTCCTTTGATCTGCATATTGAAAAAGCAGTCTGTGATTGCCACGTCATAATTTTGGCTCACAGTGAGTTTGTTGTCAACTACAACTCCCAAGTCGTAGCTATAAGAATTGAAATCCAGTCAGATTTCGCTGTCCTAGACATTTGCAGCTGCAAAAACAAGATCTATTATGTTATTAGTTAGTGTTATTGTGTTTGTTTTGACTTGCTATCCCAGCTTGTCCAATGTCTTGAGTTTGACATTCAGCATATTGTTATCCAGGCTTTTTGTCATCTGCAATCTGATCAGCTCACTGTCTAGGTCTTCACCCATATACTAGATTAAAATGACTAGAAAAGAACCAGCTCCAATGTGGCACTAGAAATCTCCTTTAGGCTGATATAACACATAAATCAATTATTTGAGGGTTCAAATTATTAACCTAGCTCTGTTCCATCATTCAGGCCATGTTTCTGCATTCTATACACAAAGATGTCACAGAGAAAATTAACTGAAGTCAGTATCAGTTCAGTTCCGTGTTAGTCATGTCCGACTCTTTGCGACCCCATGGATTTCAGCATGCCAGGCCTCCCTGTCAATCACCAGCTCGCAGAGTTTACCCAAACTCTTGTCCTTTGACTCAGTGATGCCATCCAACCATTTTATCCTCTGTCGTCCCCTTCTCCTCCTTCCCTCAAACTTTCCCAGCATCAGGGTCTTTTCAAGTGAGTCAGTTCTTCACATCGGGTGGCCAAAGTATTCGAGTTTCAGCTTCAACATCAGTCCTTCCAACGAACATTTAGGACTGATCTCCTTTAGGATGAAATGGTTGGATCTCCTTGCAGTCCAAGGGACTCTCAAGAGTCTTCTCCAACACCACAGTTCAAAAGCATCAATTCTTCTGTGCTCAGCTTTCTTTACAGTCCAACTCTCACATCCATACATGACCACTGGAAAAACCATAGCCTTGACTAGATGGACATTTGTTGACAAAGTAATGTCTCTGCTTTTGAATATACTGTCTAGGTTGGTCATAACTTTCCTTCCAAGGAGTGTCTTTTAATCTCATGGCTGCAGTCACCATCTGCGGTGATTTTGGAGCCCAAGAAAAATAAAGTATGTCACTGTTTCCACTGTTTCCCTATCTATTTGCCATGAAGTGATGGAACAGGATGCCATGACCTTAGTTTTCTGAATGTAGAGCTTTAAGCCAACTTTTTCACTCTCCTCTTTCACTTTAATCAAGAGGCTCTTTAGTTCATCTTCACTTTCTGGCATAAGGGTGGTGCCATCTGCATATCTGAAGTTATTGATATTTCACCTGGCAATCTTGATTCCAGCTTGTGTTTCCTCCAGCCCAGCGTTTCTCATGATGTACTCTGCATAGAAGTTAAATAAGCAGGGTGACAATATACAGCCTTGACATACTCCTTTTCCTATTTGGACCCAGTCTGTTCCATGTCCAGTTCTAACTGTTGCTTCCTGACCTGCATACAGATTTCTCAAGAGGCAGGTCAGGTGGTCTGGGATTCCTATCTCTTTCAGAACTTTCCACAGTTTATTGTGATCCACAGTCAAAGGCTTTGGCATAGTCAATAAAGCAGAAATAGATGTTTTTCTGGAACTCTCTTGCTTTTTTGACAATTCAGCAGATCGTGGAAATTTGATCTCTGGTTCCTCTGCTTTTTCTAAGACCAGCTTGAACATCTGGAAGTTCACTGTTCATATATTGTTGAAGCCTGGTTTGGAGAATTTTAAGGATCACTTTGCTAGCATGTGAGATGAGTGCAATTGTGTGGTAGTTTGAGCATTCTTTGGCATTGTCTTTGTTTGGGATTGGAATGAAAACGGACCTTTTCCAGTCCTGTGGCCAGTGCTGAGTTTTCCAAATTTGCTGGCATATTGAGTGCAGCACTTTCACAGCATCANTTATCTCTCCTTGCTATTGCTATTCTTTGGAACTCTGCATTCAGATGCTTATATCTTTCCTTTTCTTCTTTGCTTTTCACTCCCTTCTTTTCACAGCTATTTGTAAGGCCTCCTCAGATAGCCATTTTGCTTTTTTGCATTTCTTTTTCTTGGGGATTTTCTTGCTCCCTGTCTCCTGTACAATTTTATGAACCTCTGTCCATAGTTCATCAGGCACTGTATCGATCAGATCTAGTCCCTTAAATCTATTTCTCACTTCCACTGTATAGTCATAAAGGATTTGATTTAGGTCATACCTCAATGATCTAGTGATTATCTCCACTTTCTTCAATTTAAGTCTGAATTTGGCAATAAGGAGTTCATGATCTGAGCCACAGTCAGCTCCCATTCTTGTTTTTGCTAACTGTATAGAGCTTCTCCATCTTTGGCTGCAAAGAATATAATCAATCTGATTTTGTTGTTGACCATCTGGTGCTGTCCATGTGTAGAGTCTTCTCTTGTGTTGTTGGAAGAGGGTGTTTGCTATGGCCAGTGCCTTCGCTTGGCAGAACTCTATTAGCCTTTGTCCTGCTTCATTCTGTACTCCAAGGCCAAAATTGCTGGTTACTCCAGGTGTTTCTTGACTTCCTCCTTTTGCATTCCAGTCACCTATCACGAAAAGGACATCTTTTTTGGGTGTTAGTTCTAGAAAGTCTTGTAGGTCTTCATAGAACCATTCAAATTCAGCTTCTTCAGCATCACTGTTCAAGGCATAGACTTGGATTACCATGATATTGAATGGTTTGCCTTGGAAACGAACAGAGATCATTCTGTCATTTTTGAGATAGCATCCAAGTACTGCACTTTGGACTCTTTTGTTGACTCTGATGGTACTCCACTTCTTCTAAGGGATTCCTGCCCACAGTAGTAGATATAATGGTCATCTGAGTTAAATTCACCATTTCCAGTCAATCTTAGTTCGCTGATTCCTAGAATGTCAACGTTCACTCTTGCCATCTCCTGTTTGACCACTTCCAATTTGCCTTGATTCATGGACCTAACATTCCAGGTTCCTATGCAATATTGCTCTTTACAGCATTGAACCTTACTTGTATCACCAGTCCCATCCACAACTGGGTGTTGTTTTTGCTTTGGTTCCATCCTTTCATTCTTTTTGGAGTTATTTCTCCACTGATCTCCAATAGCATATTGGGGACCTACCTACCTGGGGAGTTCACCTTTCAGTGTCATATCTTTTTGCCTTTTCATATTGTTCATGGGGTTCTCAAAGCAAGAATACTGAAGTGGGTTGCCATTCCCTTCTCTAGTGAATCACATTCTGTCAGACCTCACCACCATGACCCGTCCATCTTGGGTGGCCCCAC
The DNA here is from genome assembly GCA_006410935.1 of Redunca redunca. Classification (NCBI taxonomy): domain Eukaryota; kingdom Metazoa; phylum Chordata; class Mammalia; order Artiodactyla; family Bovidae; genus Redunca; species Redunca redunca. The sequence continues at coordinate 311,555 of SJYQ01001268.1, forward strand.
ATGTCATGGCTTAGTTTCTTTGAGTTAGACAAGGCTGTGGTCCATGTGATCAGATTGGCCTGTTGTCTGTGATTGTGGTTTCAGTCTGTCTGCCCTCTGATGCCCTCTCTCAATGCCTACCACCTTACTTGGGTTTCTCTTACCTTGGATGTGGGGTATCTCCTCATGGTTGCTCCAGTAAAGCCTTCTCTTTTACTTAGCAATATATCATGGGCAAGCTTCCAAGTCAATATTCCTTATTCTTTACAATGACTTCATAGTAGTCCATAGTATAGTTAGACTGTAATTTATGTAACTAGTTCCCTATCAGTGGACATTGGGCTTGTTGCTATTACATATAATATTGCAGCAAACACCTTTACACAGTACACTGTTGCAGTTTAGTCACTAAATCATGTCTGACTATTTTGCAACCCCATGGAATGTAGCCTGCCAGGCTCTTCTGTCTCTGGGATTTCCCAGGCAAGAATACTAGAGTAGATTGCCATTTCCTTCTCCATACCTATACATACTGTCAGTTTAATTTCTGAGAGTTAAATTATCACAAGTGAGATTTCCAGCCCAAGGGGTATGTGAATTTTCCAGCTTTAATAAATACATGTAGAGGACTTCCCATTAAATATGACAGACTAAATCTATGTTTATCATCTCTTTTAAAACGGCAACAAAATGAAAGAGAATGGACTTTTTCAAGGAGCATAAACACACAAAGACAAATAGGACAGGAATGAAGACAGCAACAAACGAGATATGCCTACACATTTTTGAAAGATGCAAAGCAGATTCATGTTAGCTCAACTGAAAGAGCTGAAGAGCAGGTGCTTCTAGGTGGCAGATGCAAAATGAGAAGCAAGACAATTCATGCAGCAGAATGTCTGCAAAGCCCAGAAACTGGAAAAACCAATGACCAAAAAAGGCAGAAGTGTGTTAAGAGGCTGAAAACAGAGGGTTTAGTTGCATGTGTGTGAGAAATGTGGTTAGACCACTCTTAGATCCCTTCCCTCACCCTGCTCAGCCAGGAAAATACTTTTGACCTACTCTGGCAGAAGACTGAAAGTTTGTTCAATCCACAGAAGACCCATAGCCAGATACCTCAGGTAGAGTGAAAGATAGGAAACAGTGTCATACTGAATATAGAGGTACTAAATGAAAGGCTACAATAAGATTATTTTCCCTCTCCTCCCCTCAAATACCTTGGTTCCAAAGCAGTCAAGTATATATTTTTCAGACAGAAAATTGAAGAATTCATCTCTGAAGAAATTAAAACTGTTACCTGAGAAAAAACCTATAAATATTGTCATTTTGGGATCACGATTGAGCTATCCATTCTCACTCAATAAGCTTAGACTGAAGATCGCTAGTTGACAAATCCTATTCCTATACAAAGACCTTCTATATGAAAGATAAAGAACAAAACAAATCAAATGAAACAGTAAAATGAAGAGATCAAAAGAAAATTTTTTAT
>SJYQ01001269.1:0-51528 GCA_006410935.1 Redunca redunca
GGGAACCTTGAAGATCGTATCTAGGTTACTCATCGCCTAAGAGAAAACATACACTAATCAGCCCTTCCTCCAGACAGGCCATAAATTTTTCTGTATCTATCGGAGTGTAACCTCGGGTTTATTGATTATTGGCTAATTGTTTGACTGTTTGAGCACATGAGCACATAGCATGTGAATGATGGGGTTATTGGGATTGTATTTTCCTCGGTTTATGTAAGTCTCAAGGAATTTGGAGTGGTGGGTTCAGACAGGTACACATGGGGTATAAAAGATTTTCACAAATGCTGGTCGGGGTCCTTGGCTAAGAGGAGACTCTGCCTTGGGCCCGCCGGTGTAATAAGCTGCACTCCACTGTCTGCATTGTCCTTCTGAGTGAGTTTGTTTCCCGGAACGTGTGGCTACAACAACGCGAGTGGACTTTAATTTTGTTTTGTCTTTCCTTAGTGCATTAAAAAAAGAAAAGTAGGTTCATCCTTGGTTTTAAAAGAAGTAAAATAAAAAGGACCATTCTGCAGCGGCGATGTTGATGGTGGGGTCTAAGCATTTGTGGGGCTGAGGGTATATGGGAAATCTCTAATCTTCTTCTCAATTTAGTTGCAAAACTGAAACTACTCTTAAATATATTATCTTTTAAAACAAAAAGAACCTCAGGTAGAGCCCATTCAAAGCAAGAAGTATTCATCCTTACATCAGGCTTAGGAAAATATGGTTCTTGTCGATGTTCTCTGTCCTTAATTATGGGAGGATGTATTGACCATATGGATCAAATTCTGCATCATCAGGTGGCAAGTAAAATACCATTTAGTCAAACATTAACGTGTTTTTCAGGACTACCAATAGTTTATGTTCAGTTGGCTTTGACATTAGTAGGAAGTCTCTGGGCAGTTTGATTTTTAGGACCAGAGAAAGTTTTAAAATGACAGTAAATACTCATTAACCACTTATTTAGTCACTTTAGGAGTGACTCGTGTATAGTAATAACCTTTACTCCCATTAGAACTAAACAAGAGAGGTATTTTAATCTCAATTTTGCATATGAAAATACTGAAGAATATAGAGATTGAGTTGCAGCCCCAAAGTCACAGAGCCTGTAAGACATAGAGACAGGATCTCAACCCAGGAAATTTATTCCAGAACTGATGACCTCAAACCCTACAGTATATTTGCCTCCTCAGCAAAGACCATCTAATATTTCAATGTTTCAACTAAACCAAACAGTCTTTGATATAAAATTATAGTCACACATCTATTTTTTATATGTTAGTATTTATATCCTGATTGATTTAGGATCACCCAAATGTCATCAATGCTAAGAAAGAGCTGCCAACTGTTCCATTTAGAAAATCAATAATTACGGAACTGGATTCATGACTCTCCATGTAAGCTTTGTCATCAAGTACTGAATGCAATTTCATCAGGAAGTATTAAGGAAAAATATAAGGCATTAATTTATGTAAATCAAAACATGAGCTTGCAAACTATCATATTTATTATTAGAAACACAGGCAACTTTGACCATTTCTCATCTATAAAGTCCATATTTGAATGATGTTTTATCTAAAAATCTATAAAGACACTGGAATACTGAAATGGAGAAAATGGGTCTGAGAACAATTTTCAGTCTGGTTTTAGTTGTGTCAGATGCACAGGCCTAATGTGGCTGTTACAATCACTGGAGCACTGCTTGCCATCTCGCATGCATGGATTCAAAGTTGGGATGCCAGTGCCAGGAAACAGAAGCCCGAGTTGTACTGCACTTCATGTTTGCTAGCACCTATTGTTCCCTCCAAGGCCCACAGGACAGAACTGAGACTGGGCGTGCAGGGAAGATGTGGCATTGGGAGAAAGCAAAGTCCGATGTAAACCTTCAGTTAAAATATGCCTCTTTGAAGATGCTGTATGACAGGGAGCACAGCCCAGTGCTCTGTGAATACCTAGAGGGGTGGGATGGAGAGGAGGGAGGCCCAAGAGAGAGAGGATATATATATATATATGTATATACATATATATATATATATACTTATATATATCTGATGGGCTCGTGATTAAACACGGGCAGGGAAAGAACCACTGAGCTTGAAGGGTGTTAGCTGAAATGTTCCAAACTAAAAGGCAAAGAGGGAAAAAGAAAAAAAATAAGGATGGGAGGGAAGGAGGAAGTGAAGGAGGAAACAGAACAGGCTCTCTCTTGAAAGCAGGACTCCATCTTGGGCTGGACTGTGGACTTTGAGCTATATGCCCAGTATCTATGGAAACGACATACCAATTGGAAAACCAGGCCTCCAGAAGGAAGAGCCCCAGGGCTCTCCATCACCTAAAAGAATACCCAAATTATCTGTGGAACCTAATAGAATCATATATTCTATTTTGCTTATTAGGATATGACCACAGGCCTATTGATAATTGTCCACTGTTAACTACCTAGGCTTAAGGCATATGAATTATGGGTTAACTTTGATTGTATCCTTCTTTTTCCTTTGTTCAGATTAGTTTCAGGGAATTTGGGGAGGTGGGTTTGGGCACAGGCACTTATGGTATATAAGGTTTTCACAAAAACTGGTCAGAGTCCTTGGCTAAGAGGAGACTCTGTCTTAGGCCCACCTGTGTAATAAACTGCACTCCACTATCTGCATTGTCCTTCTGAGTGAGTTTGTTTCCTGGAAAACATGGCTACAACAAAAGGACCACAGAAGCTAGGATCTGGGTAATTTAAGCCCGGCTCAGAGGTGTTTTTTTAATGTGTGTGTGGTTTTTTTTTAATTGTATTGTTTTTAAATTGGAGGATAACTTCTTTACAATGTTGTGTTGGTTTCTGCTTTACAGTGATGTGAATCTGATATAAGTATATGTCCACAGTCCAGCCCAAGATGGAGTCCTGCTTTCAAGAGAGAGCCTGTTCTGTTTCCTCCTTCACTTCCTCCTTCCCTCCCATCCTTATTTTTTTTCTTTTTCCCTCTTTGCCTTTTAGTTTGGAACATTTCAGCTAACGCCCTTCAAGCTCAGTGGTTCTTTCCCTGCCCGTGTTTAATCTAATCACGAGCCCATCAGATAGTTCCCACATTCCTGCTTGCATCATTCATTCCTTCTGGTGTGCTGTCTACCTTTTCCATTAGAACTTAATCATAGTGATTTCAAAGCATTCCAGAATCTGTCCCATAGCTAAGTATATCTCTGATGCTCATTGCCTTTCCAGACTGCAATTTTCCTTCCTTTTAGCCCACCGTGTGATTTTTTTTTCTTTTTTTTAATTGAAAGCCAGACATGATGTGCTGGGTAATAGGAACCAAGCTAAAGAGATCTTCCCTATGGGGTTTGGGCTGTTTCTTGTACAGCACATGCCAGAGACATCAAAATCCTCTACTTCTGTCGGTTTTGTCTCCCCTGCTGTCTTCCTTAGAATTCTTCCTTAGATAGAGTCTGAGCTCCCTACAATCTACTGCTACCATTCGGGAGCCCCCCTTATAGGACTGTGGGGGCAGGGATGTGCTCTGTTACATTCTGGTTAAACCCTAGTCTCTTGCTGAGCCCGTGTCCATGGGCTGTGACTTTCACATGTGCCGCTCAGCTTCTAGAAGAGGGGGCTGGAGTCAGGGCAGCTGGCTTCCCCCAAGGGGGGAAAGGCCCTGGGACAATCTGCTCCCCACAGAACAGGCTTCTGTTCTTGAGAACACTTGAGTGTCTTTCTCAAACACCCTTCACCCCACCAGAGCCACAAGAGGCTCTTCCTTGGCTCTTCACAGAGCTCCTGGAGGAAAAGCCCTTTTCTGTGGTCTCCATCAACTTCTCATTCTCAAGCTAGTCCACCCTCTGCTTCCAGAAATTCAACAAAAATATAATTTAAGTATCGCTACCAGTTTATGGTTCCAGAGGGTTCTATTCCAGGTAAGCAGGTCTGGGCTCTCATTCTCCAAGTTCACCTTTTTCTCCAGAATTTGGAGTGGTACCTACACCTGAGACTTCATCAAGTTTTTTTGTTTTTTTTTGTTTTTTTTTCAGTTAGTTCATCTTTTTTCCTGATCTGAAGATGCTAATGACAACTTTCAAGCTCTTCACTTGTCAGAGTTGAAGCTATAAGTCTGCCTGTTTCCCAATGTGTCTTTCTACCATCGTTTCCCTATCTTGACTGCATCTCCAGATCTAGACAGCTAGCGGGAATCTGCCCTTGTAATTGGTCTCTGATTTCTTCATGTGTGTCAACTACAAATTGGCACTTGCCAAGAGCATCTGCCACTGAGTGAATAATAACGAGGGCATTTTTAATCCACCTCTGGAGATTGAACCCTGTGTTGCTGCAGCTGCCAACCTTCAACACCCCCAGAAGGGAATTCAGGGTGGAGAGTGAGGAACTTCGTGCTCCAGGAAAACTGGTGGAACAGGTCTTTAGTTACATATTTTGAGGGACTGCTTTCATTATCTCAATCCTTGTATCTATTCATATCTAGACAATCACTAAATCCCTTAATGGTGACATCAGCTCCTCGTGACTAACAGAAAACCTTTTGTAAAGTAAGTGCTTGCTTGCATTGAACTCCTCCTTCACCAAAATCTTACATATCGACCTTCCTCCACTGCCTCTTTGGAGCAGTCTCTCCAAGCTATCTGAGGTACAGTCTCCCAGGCTGCAGTCCTCATTTTGCCACAAATAAAACAACTCACAACTTTAAAGTTGTGTGTGTTTTTTTCAGTTGACATGTGAAATCACAGCCCTGAGGGAACACTGCTGTTGAGGAAAGCTAAGAGGTAGAAAGACTCATAGCATTGATATTTTTATCATTTAACTAAATAGTTAATAAATAATTTTATGTGATTAAAAAAATCATTATCCAGCAGCTCTGGCAAAATTTCCAAAACATTTATTTTGTAGGCAAGTTAAATGTATTCAAAAGTATTGATTGAAACTACCAGACAAAGAGATCTGGAAGATGTTCTTTAAAATTCACCATTTGAAAAGAAAAAAAAGAAAAAAGAAAAATACTCTGTATTCTGACATTGCCCTCCAATAAAAGAGATTAGGCATGTATATATGCATGTGCATTTCAGAAACCCTTATTAAGATTTTCATTTGCTATCAAGGACAACTTGTCATATGAAGAGGAGACTATTTTATGATTCATTTGCCAAGTGTGACTGTGACAGCCAAGATTAATTTAATCAGGGCTTTTATACATTAGTATTCAAAAGGAATCTAAGGCAGAGAGAAGTGCCTGGTTTTGTTTTATTTTAATAATGAAGGAAGTGTGTGCTGTTCTCTATTTTGATGATTACAATGAGCTGGTGGAGCAAATGGTTTTGTAGTTAAACACAAATTTGTGTGTGTGGGTTGTGTTTAGGAATGAAAGCTACTTCAAGCTGTATTTCAACCCTTTTAGACAAGTGCTCAAATGACACGGGGTCATAAAAAGCAGGGGCTGTAACATTTACTCTGGAAAATAAATGTTTACCTCGAGCAGCAATTGACATTTCTAGCTCATTATGTGAATGTCAAGCACGGTTTCCAGTCCCTCTCCCAGCACCAATGCGAGTACCTTGGCTTCGGGCCTCGGGCCAATGTCAGACTGGTTCACCTTGATTTTAAAGTGGCTTACCTTTACTTCCTAGGATTCACATTTGTGTCAGGAACATGATCTCCACATTCATAATGAGCAATGCATGTTCAGAGAGGAAATAAACCCTCAGGAACCATGGAAACAGGAAGAGCTGCACACGTGGGTGGCCCTCGTTGCATGGCACCCTATCAAGAGGGGTGTGTTAGGAGGTTTAACCCACCTCGCTGAAACCAGGAGGCCTCTGGGACCACAAGGTGCTGCTCAAAGCCTCCATCCTCAACCTGACCTCTGACCCACACTGTGCCTGTTATCACCTCTAGGCACTATGGTTACTGTTGCTAGTGGTGATGCAGCCAGAGACCTCAGCTAGCACAGGAGCCCCGTCCTTTCCATCACCTCCTTCCTCTTCTCCAGTTCCTTTTTTTTTTTTTTTTTTTTGCCAAACACACAGAATCCATGGCCATTGTAAGCAAAATCCTTGAATCCTCTGCTTTTGTTTCCATTTTACTAATGCAAAGTTTTCCTATTTTCTTATCTTAATTGCAGCAACAATAGCACCAGAAAAATCTTCATTCTGATGTTTCTACCTATTGTTTCTTTCTCTCAGTGTAAGTCTATGGAGAAAATCACACACACTTCATTTCTTTTTTTGCTTGTTCAGTCACTGAGTCATATGTGATTCTCTGCGACCCCATGAACGGCAGCTTGCCAGGCCCCCCGTCCTTCATTATCTTCTGGAGTTTGCTCAAACTCATGTCTTTTGAGCCAGGAATGCTATCTAACCATTTCATCCTCTGTCACCCCTTTCTCCTCTTGCCCTCAGTCTTTCCCAGCATCAGGGTCTTTTCCAGTGAGTTGGCTCTTCACATCAGGTGGCCAAAGTATTAGAGCTTCAGCTTCAGCATCAGTTCTGTCAATGAATATTTTAGGGTTGGTTTCCTTTAGAATTAACTGGTTTGTTTTCCTTGCTGTCCAAGGGACACTCAAGAGTCTTCTCCAGTACAATTTGAAAGCATCAGTTCTCTGGTGCTCAGCCTTCTTTATGGTCCAACTCTCACATCCATACATGACTATTGCAAAAACCATAGCTTTAACTATATTAGTAACTTTAATGATTACTACTATGAGTTTAGCATATGCCAAGAATTCCACAAGCTTCCTGAATTTTTAATTATAGACAGCCCCATTACTCTCAGTTAACTAGTCTGTGTCATGCATTTAGCATTTCCATAACATTTCAGTATTATTATTGTATGTAAGTACATACAGCCTGACTCCTCAATGACATGTAAGCCTCTTATAGTTAGCTATTGTGTCTTACTATATATAACAAAGGTCTATACAGTCAAAGCTATGGTTTTTCCAGTAGTCATGTATGGATGTGAAACTTGGACCATAAAGAAGGCTGAGCACTAAAGAACTGATGCTTTTGAACTGCGGTGTTGGAGAAGATTCTTGAGAGTCCCTTGGACTGCAAGGAGATCAAACCAGGAAATTCTAAAGGAAATCAACCCTGAATTTTCAATGGAAGAACTGATGCTGAAGCTGAAGCTCCAATACTTTGGCCACCTGATGTGAAGCAACTCATTGGAAAAGACTGTGATGCTGGGAAAGATTGAGGGCAGGAGAATGGGGTGACAGGATGAGATGGTTGGGTGGCATCATCAGCTCAATGGGCATGAGTTTGAGCAAGCTCTGGGAGACAGTGTAAGACAGGGAAGCCTGGCATGCTGCAGTCCATGGGGTTGCAAAGAATTGGAAACGAATTAATGACTGAACAACAACAACATTGTGTATGATTATAATAACAAAAACAACAGAAAAATAAGATTTAAAGTCAAAGAAACAGATCCAGCATGGAGTCAAAATAGACTCTCCTCTATTCCAATATTATTACCTTGCTTGAAATATTTGTTTTAAATGAAAAGACATGATGTGTGTAGCGTGGTGAAGGACTGGAACAGTGGGGAGGGGTCCTTTCCTGTGTAAACTCTCTGAACAAGAAATATCCAGTGTTCAGCCCTTAATTAAAACAGCACTTTATAATGTTAAAAATAGCTAATTCTTATTTAGAGTTCAGGCTGTAGGTCTAAAAGAACTATAATTTTTTTTAAGCTACAAGAAATATTAAGGTTTTCTCCATTATTACTGATAATTGGATTGTGTATTAATATTGAGGAATGAGTTTCATAAAAGTTTTTTGTTCATTATTATTACATTATAATATTCTAATAGAATATACCAAAGACCCATTTTACTATAAGTTCACACTTTAGATTTTTTGCATATTGTATATCACAGATTTCTTAATTTTTAGGTATTCAAATACATGAACATATATAATCTACCCCTGAACTACAGTTTGATGTGAAAAATTATACACTTCACATTTTATTCTTTTTTGGTGTTTCTTTTTCTTTTCTTTTTTTAGTAGGGGGTAGGTTTCTTTTAAAGCTAAATTTCTGCACTGATTTTATCTTACCTGAATTACAACATCCATTTTTGGGGGGCCACACTACACAACATATGGACTCTTAGTTCCCCAAGCAGGCTTTGAACCCATGCCCTCTGCAATGGAAGAGCAGAGTCTTAACACTGGACTACCGGGGAAGTCCCTATAATAAAGTGTTTTTAAAGATGTTTACCTAAGATGTTATGGAAAATTCAGATGAACTTTGGGGCCAACCCAATAAGTTCACTGTAAAAAACCCTGTTTTATGCAGTGTTGCCATCCTAACACGCACAGCATTGTCTTTGCTAGTAGATGACAATCGATAAAGCTCTTAGTGATAAAATGGCAAAATGAGATGTACAGACATGATGTTCTCTTAAGATTTCAGGAGATACAGTTTTAGGTGAAGGGGAGAATAAAAGAGAATCTAATAGAGGAAATTCAGAGCCTTCATTAAATTCTGAAGAAAAGTGATAATGTAATTAAGCCAACAGAGAAGAGAAAACTCAAGATGAGGGAATAATTCGAACCTAAGCTTGACTCCAACATGTCCACAAAAAGTGTGAGAGAGTGAGAAAACCAGGTTGGCTGGACTGGAGAGATGGGATGGTCAGCTTTTGGAGACAAAAATTGAGAGCCTGTGACTTTTTTTTTTCTCAGTAAGAGGAAACTAACAGAAGTTCTTGCATGTCCCTGGGGGTGAGGTAACAAGTGAAAAGGCAGGTCAGATCACGTGGGGAAATACTGTCATGTCTTCTACAGATGAGTGCCCAGATTCTGGAGTCAGATGTTTCAAACCCACCCCAGCTCCATCATTCAGGGGCTCTGTGATTTGGGCAATTAGCCTGGCCTCTCTGTGCCTCAAGTTGTCAGCACCAAAAAGGAGGTATAATCCTATCTCAGTTGGTCTTATAAATTAAGGATATGTTAAAGGTTATATGGAGGGAGGGGGAGGTTGCAGAGGAAGGGCTGTGAAGGTTTGGGAAAAGAGGAACTGGAACCAAGCAGGACTCCATGGACCTTCCTGGAACAGGCCTTCCCGGTATCCTCTGCTTTAGCTCCTCTCTGAAAAGTACTTAATGAATAGATAACGGTATCTGATGCACATTTCCTGAGTTGTTTTAAAGATATGAAAACCCTCCACCAAATGAAAAATGTTAACTGCTTGACGACAAAGTTCTGTCTAGTCAAAGCTATGGTTTTTGCTGTAGTTATGTACAGATGTGAGAGTTGGACCATCAAGAAAGCTGAGCACTGAAGAAATGATGCTTTCAAAGTGTGGTGCTGGAGAAGACTCTCGAGAGTCCCTTGGACAGCAAGGAGATCAAACTAGTCAATCCTAAAGGAAATCAACCCTGAATTTTCAATGGAAGGACTGATGCTGAAGCTGAAGCTTCAATACTTTGCCACCTGATGTGAAGAGCCGACTCACTGGAAAAGACCCTGAAGCTGGGAAAGACTGAGGGCAGGAGGAGAAGGGGGCGGCAGAGGATGAGATGGTTGGATGGCATCACCAACTGAATGGACGTGAGTTTGAGCAAACTCTGGGAGAAGGTGATGGATAAGGAAACCTGCAGTACATGGAGTCGCAAAGAGTTGGACACTACTGAGCAACTGAACAACTGATTGATGACCATGAGCACACTGCCCCAAGCCTTCTGGACCCTAAGGACTGACAATGTTAACCCTGGTGACACCACCCTGCTATCTCACTATCAGTCAATCAGAGAACTGTGCACAGAGCTGATCTCAAACCCTGAGACACCCTCTCCCTCACTGGGCTTTTAAAAGTGCTTTGAGGAAACCCTTCAGGGAGCTCAGGGCTTTTTAGGGCAGGAGCCACTCATCTCCCTGCAAGGCCCTGCAGTAATCCCTTTTCTGTTCCAGACTGTGATGTTTCCATGTATTTGGCCTCACTGCGCCTTGGGGACACGGATTTGTGCAAATAGCACCAGGAAAAGATGGATGGAATAAAAATTGTTAGCAGCTACAGAGAGTTAGTCCCCACCTGATCCTGCGGAGAAGTACCCACAGCTCCGGGAATTTCTCTGCATCCATCTATAAATAGCTGGTCTGAAATGGCATCCTTTAATTGTGAGTAAGAGTACATTAACTGAATTGTTACCAAAGCGATAAACCAAAGCCTCTTTGGTGTGTCATCAGAATGATGGCATCACTTGGTTACAGGCTCATTTTCAAACCACATTCCTGAAGTGGTGCTTGACCTGTAATTAAGAGTGATACTGAAAACCTTCCGGCAGCTTCTCAAAAGTGTCCTATGTGGAATGAAAATATCTCCTGACATATCAATAAACAAGAAATGTCACAGCCAACAGGGATTTCTGGCCTTCAAATGTGAATGAGGGCTCACCAAAGTGGGATTCAGCAGATGCCTCCAGCCCCTCCAGTGACTGCTGAGCAGCTGGGGGAATGCACGAATCAGCCATCTGCCACATCTGCTACTCCTTAAGGTGAACAGGAAACAGAATTTGGCCCCAGATAGCCGAGGTGCGATGAAAGGAATGAACTCAGTGAGTCCAAAGGCTAGCATCTTCCCATACTTAGAACACTAAGTTCCTTAACTTGATAGCTGATCTTTAATGTTCAGACTGACTGCTCCCTTTGTTGCAAACTTATATACAGCCTGACTCCCCCTCCTGCCTCCTTGGAGCAGTTTTCTCAGAGCTACTGAGATGCTGTTTCCCTGTCTCAGAGTCCTAAACATTCACACCAAATTAAAAAACTCTTTACTTTGAGGTTGTGACTAATATTTCGTTGATAACTAGTACAACTTGGAAGGTTCATCAGAAAGAAAAAAAAAAAAAGACAGCATAATTGATAAACACAGCAAACAGATCACAGTTCTCTTTGGCCTGCGAATCTGCAACAGTTTTAAAACTGTGTCCCACTTAGCATAATGCTCTTGATGGTCATTCATGTTGTTATTATTTTTTCATCATCATAGATTTTTTACTGAGATGTACAGATAATACAAATTTAAAAGGATCGACTGTCATTTGATCTCAAAAGAATAGAGACATAATTACCAATAGTTGGTGTATCTGTGGAGGATCTGCTTACTTCATTGTTCTGAAAGCCTTGGTCATCGTCAGTGCGTCTTCAACACACCAGAAAAGCAGGGCTTACTTTAAATAGCATTATTTTGTTTGAGGAAAGCCATTTAATATCACATCTAGTTTCCACGTTTGTTTGGCTGAGCTTCTGACATGACCATGACTTGTTTGCCTCCCTTCTTACATCATTTGGACTGAAGGAGAAAGTCTTTCAACAGAGATAACCCCAAAACATGGGACTGAAATTGTGATGCTTTGCAGAGTCAGAAAGACTTTTCCTGCTTAGAAAATGTTTCCTCTGTATCACAGATGTGCTTTTCAAAGCCTTGGAATTTCCTCCTTTGAAAATATGTTGAGTCAACTGAATTTTTAAAGAAAATAATTATACCCTGAATTTGACTCTGCTGAAAAAGCACACAAGAACTGCAATCATGCTTTTTATACGTGTTTTAAAGTTTTCCTGGAGTTTATCATGTGAGGATGAACTGAAGAACTGTGGTCCTGAGATTAATGCAGACTTGATCTTCAAAAGAATGAGAAAGTGCACAGAGGTGAAAAAATTGTGCCAACATGCTTATTATCATTAATCTTTAGGATCTGAAATGTAATATTCAAAATCTATATTGATCATTATTTATAATATGTTTGTTATTAAAAAAAAATCCTAGTCAAATGAAGATTGAGAATGGGTAAGTGTATGACAATGATAAGAACATTCCTTTATGTGTTTCAAGTTTGGGGGGTGGATTACAACTACAGACACTGTTAACTTATCTTTCCATGGCTGGCTGCACCACTTGTGTTTCCAGCAGCAATGGATGAGTTTTGTTTGCTCAGTATTTGTCAACATTTACACAGTCAGCCTTTTCTGTTGTTGTTGTTCAAATGTAGTGGATCTCACTGTGGTTTAATTTGAATTTCTCTAATGATTAAAGATGGTGAGCATCCTTTCACGTGCTTATTTGCTATTCATATATCTAATTTGGTGAAGTGTCTGTTCAAACCTTTTTGCCTGCTTTTTTATTGTTTCTGCTCTTTTCATCATTGAATTCTGAACGCTCACAGCTTATTAAATATATGCATTGATAAGAAACACATACGTAGAATATGGTTTGCCTTTTCCTTGTCTTAACAGTGTCTTTACAAACTCAGTTTTTAATTTTGGTTAATTCTATTTCTTCATTTAGGCAAAGGATTTTTGGTTTTATATCTAGGAAATCTTTGCTAAACTTGAGGTCACAAGGGCTTCCCTGGTGTCTCAGACAGTAAAGAAACTGCCTGCAATTTCCTGGCAGTTTCCTGCAAAGAAACTCCTGCAACCCAGGAGACCTGGGTTCAGTCCCTGAGTCAGGAAGATCCCTTGACCAAGGGAATGGCTACCCACTCCAGTATACTTGACTGGAATATTCCATGTGCAGAGGAGCCTGGCAGGATTATAGCCCATGCAAAGGGTTGGACACGACTGCGCAACTTTCACAACGTCACAAAGCTTTTCTCCTATGTTTATTTCCAGAAATTTGATATGCTTTAACATTTAGGTCTACAAAGCATTTTGAGTTAACTTTTGTATACATTGCAAAGTAAGGACCAAAGTTCAATATTTTTGCATATGGATGTCCCTAGTAGCATTTGTTGAGAAGACTATTCTTCCTCAATGGAATTACCTCTGAAACTTTGTAGAAAACCAACTAACAATATTTAGCAGGTGCATTTCTGGACACTTCTCAGCTCCCTTGATTCATGAGCCTATCCTTTTGCTAAGTCCGCATCATCTACAGCAGATTCATAGGAATCCTTAACATCTGGACATGTGAGCTCTGCAACTTTGTTCTCCTTTTTCAAAATGGTTTGGGCTAACAGTCCTGTCCGTATGAATTGCCATTAAAATTTTAGAAATAGTTTGCCAATTCTTATGAAAAACCTGTGTGATTTTAACTCAAATTGTATTAAATTTCTTTATTAACTTGGGGAAAATTGAGTTATCACCTTATTCAGCCTTTCTGTTCCTGAACAGATCAAACCACTGTTTATGAAAGCGCCCTTTCAGTGTTTCATTCGTGTTTTATGGGTTGGGCATACAGATCAAGCACATACTGTTAGATGGATACTTAAGGATCTCGAGTTATTTTGTGCTAGTGAAAATGGCTTATTTTTAAACTTCAACAGTTGTTCATTGCTAGCCTGTAGACATGCAGTTGATTTTACAATACTGATTTGCTAACCTCACAAATCTGTTCTAGCAGTTTATTTTCTTCATTCCTTTGGATTTTCTACTCAATTGTTTGTGAATAGACATATATTCTAATTACACACATACATATGTGTAAGATCTACCAAGATATAAGCCTTTCATTTGTCTTCCTTTGTTTCATATCTAAGATGACTGATATAGATTTCTGTCCTGTTCCTGATTTTCTGAAAAGAGCACTCAGTCTTTCACCAATACATGTGAGCTACAGGTATTTTATACATCCACTTCATCAGGTTAAGGAAGATTTCTTTTAGTGAATGAATTAATAGTGAACTATGTCAAATTTTTTTTTCCTGCATCTTGTGGAAAGACCTTGTTTTCTTCTTTAATCTGTTAATATGATACATTACATTGATTTCAAATATTTAACCAGCCTTCCATTTCCTGAATAAACACCACGTATTGCAGTTTTTACATATTTCTGGGCACAGTTTGCTCATTTTGTAAACAGTATTTGCATTTATATACAGAAGGATGTTGTCAAGGCTATGGTTTTTCCAGTGGTCATGTATGGATGTGAGAGTTGGACTAGAAAGAAAGCTGAGCGCCAAAGAATTGATGCTTTTGAACTGTGGTGTTGGAGAAGACTCTTGAGAGTCCCTTGGACTGCAAGGAGATCCAACCAGTCCATCCTAAAAGAGATCAGTCCTGGGTATTCATTGGAAGGACTGATGCTGAAGCTGAAACTCCAGTCCTTTAGCCACCTGATGTGAAGAGCTGACTCACTGGAAAAGACCCTGATGCTGGGAAAGATTGAGGGCAGAAGGGAAAGGGGACGACAGAGGATGAGATGGTTGGATGGCATCACTGACATGATGGACATGGGTTTGGGTGGAGTCCGGGAGTTGGTGATGGACAGGGAGGCCTGGTGTGCTGCGGTTCATGGGGTCCCAAAGAGTTGGACACGACTGAGCTATTGAACTGAACTGAGAGAAGGATGTTGGTCCATAGTTTCACGGGGAAGTTTGCTGTCTTCGGATTTTTCGGTACTGCTAGCCTCATAAAATGAGTTGGAAGCTGTCTCCCAAACCTCTTTATTGTAGAAGAAATTATGTAAATTTTTAATGATTTCTTCCTTAAATGTTTGGTAGAACTCACTGCTGAAGCTTTCCGGATCTGGAAGAATTTTTTTTTTTTTTTGGCCACACTGTGGGGCATGTGGGATCTTTGCTCCCCACCAGGGATGGAACCAGTGCCCTCTGCAGAGGAAGCCTAGAGTCTTAATGACTAACCACCAGTGAAGATCCTGTTTGAAAAAACTTAACCGCAAACAGTTATGTACTTTAATAGATATAACACTATTATCCATTTCTTCTCAAATGACTGGCAGTTCCTTTAATGTCCTAGGAAAATTTCCTCTGCAGATATTTTAAGATTAACTCAAATCCTTTGCACCAGTGCCAAATCATTTTTGCCTTTTGTATCTGCCGCACTGCCATATTAGTTTTTCTAGTCTGAGCCCCCTGGATCGATTTTCACCTTTATCATCTACCCAAAATGTAATATTGTTCATGTCTCACTCTTTCTTGCTGCTGCTGCTGCTAAGTTGCTTCAGTCGTGTCCAACTCTGTGCAACCCCATAGAGGGCAGTCCACCAGACTTCCACATCCCTGGGATTCTCCGGACAAGAACACTGGAGTGGGTTGCCATTTCCTTCTCCAATGCAAGAAAGTGAAAAGTGAAAGGGAAGTCACTCAGTCGTGTCTGACTCTTAGCAACCCCATGGACTGCAGCCTACCAGGCTCCTCCATCCATGGGATTTTCCAGGCAAGAGTACTGGAGTGGGTTGTCATTGCCTTCTCTGCACTCTTTCTTAGCAGTCTTTTAAAGACCCATTCAAATTGCTGAGTATATAAATTCTTCCCAACACATTAAAAATGGATCTCTACCAAAAGCCTCCAGCATCATCTCCACTCGTTTTTTCCTAAGGTGAAAATTATGGCCTACAGAAGCCAGACTGCTTGTGCTTCTGTGACTCAACTGCATTTCTCACACTATAGCTTTTATTGTAACTTTCTATCATACTTACTATGAAGACAGTCTTAAGCATTTTCTCTGTCCCCACTCACATATATCCTCTCATTCAGAAACCTTTCTTTGATTCTCTGCTTCTGCTGCTGCTATGTCACTTCAGTCGTGTCCAACTCTGTGCGACCCCACAGATGGCAGCCCACCAGGCTCCGTCCCTGGGATTCTCCAGGCAAGAATACTGGAGCGGGTTGCCATTTCCTTCTCCAATGCGTGAAAGTGAAAAGTGAAAGGGAAGTGGCTCAGTCCTGTCCGACTATTAGCGACCCCATGGACTGCAGCCTACCAGGCTCCTCCGTCCATGGGATTTTCCAGGCAAGAGTACTGGAGTGGGGTGCCATCGCCTTCTCCCTTTGATTCTCTAGGGAGAGACAATTTTCCCTCATTCACTCATGCTGTTTCATCATAGGTAATTCAGGCATTTATGATATTAGTTTAGATGGTGGTGATGGTTTAGTCTCTTAAGTCATGCCTGACTCTTGCGACCCGGTGGACTGTTAGCCTGCCAGGCTCCTCTGTCCATGGGATTTCTTAGGCAAGAATACTGAAGTGGGTTGCCATTTCCTTCTCCAGGGGATCTTCCTAACCCAGGGATTGAACCCGTGTCTCCTGCATTGCAGGCAGATTCTTTACCTCTGTGCCACCAGGAAAGGTTAAATACATATATAAACATAGGAAAGTGAAATTATCTGAGTTTGCCTCCCTAACAAGGCCAAGCTTCTAGAAAACAGTTAAAGTAATATTATCTTTCTATTTCAGTCCCTTACTCCTAGCCCAGTGTCTGAACCTAAAGGAATACCCAGTAATGTTTGTTGAACTATTCTGGGTTACGAGCACTGTGGTGGGTAGATTATTGTGTTAAGATGTGACTATAATTTGTATATCATTATCCAGCATCCCTATCACTGAACAAGGCCCTGGCAGTAGCAGAAAGGACATAATCACGCACAATATCCTTTAGGCTCATAGATCACCTTAAACATATGATCAATGTAGACAATAATTTCCCGAGCACAGTTATCTACACATACACACACACCAATTTTTCCTGAAATTTCATGAAGTTCATAAAATTCTTGACCTCCATCTGATTTCCACTGTGTATATAGGCTTTCCATCCTGAGTTGTTCAAAAGGGTATCAATAGCATCCAATAGGATCAGACGAGCCAGGGGGGAATGGAAGAAAGAGAACTGAAGAGACCTGAAAGGCAGCTTAGAGCAGATCCACAAAGGCCGTGTTCAGCGTTTGGTGGAGATCATCAGAGTATGTTAAAACAAAAACAAAAACAAACTGTGAGGTTGCTGGCTTGACTGTCTCTGTTGGTGTTCATCAGAGGTGTGAGTGCTCCAGAGGATCATCGTGAGTTATAGAGACCCTCCACAGTGGTCCACCAGTGACCAGAGTTAATGTTGCTGACAGGGGTGCAGAATTAATAGGGGCAAAACCCTACTCCTTTGAGGAGAAAAACAGTGTTTTGAAGAGGAGTGTTTAAGAGCTGTTCCGTGACAAGCCTGTGGTGAAAGGAGACAACCCGAACGTGCAGATCTCTGAGGACGGAGGCCATCCTAGACCCCTGCTTCTGAGGCCACTCCTTTCTGCTCTCCTATTCCACTGACTACATCCCCACCAAGCATTCCTCATTTAGTCAATCTCTCCCCTCAGCATACAAATATACTCAGCCCACTAACAAACATGCCACAAGAAAGAAAAAAGAAAAAAACACAATTAAAATAACAACAGCAAATAAGCTCCAAAACAGAGTATCTTGACTACAACCTTCTTTCACCCACCTTTCAATTCCCCACATTCTCTAAGTAATAACATTAAGTGTGGACTCCCACATCTTAATCTTTCTTCCCCTACTCTTCCCCTTTCACCCCTAAATCTACTGCAATTTATCTAGCATTCATGTGCATTTCACTGAAACTGCCCATATGAAGGACACCAATGAAGTTTTCAGCTGACTTATTTTATCCCCACTGAAAATATTTTTCAGTTGGGGGTCTATGATGCCTCCCTATAAAAATTGAGCTCTTTATAGATTTAAATTTCAGAAAACTTAAGTAAAAATGAATCAATCTACAAGAAAATTTTTTTCATTTCACAGAATTTAGTCACATCCCTTAAGAAGTCTCAACATAAGGAGTTTGCATAGTTGATTAATCATCAGTTCATAAATCAACAAGGGCACTATTATTTTCTATTTTCAACATAACCACCTTCAGATTATTATCAAGGGTGTGTGTGTGTGTGTGTTTAGCAAGAACAGAATCATTCACCATCTAAGGTAGGGAGAGTTTCTCCACAAGCATTTTTTTGTTGTTGTTGCGCCTCCTAACGCAGGTCACACACCCAGCTATAAATGACTCAAAACCAGGGGAGGAAGGACCCTATTTTTCCTAAACATAAGATCCTGCTTGGCCTTAGGCCCCATGCCAACCCATAAATGAGTCCATCTCACAGGGAAATAGATTACCCACCATGATAGGCCTGGACTAATGACCATTTTCCAGACTCCTGGAGACAAGGGATGGATCCACATTTCCACCACCAAGAAGGAAAAAGCAGGAATAATGTTTGTTGGGTGGACAACCAACAAAGTCTGAAGTTTACTTTGCACCGGATTTTGTATCTAGTATTCACCCGTTAAAGCAGTCGTATGAATAGTTGTTTCGGGCCTCTCTCCACTCAGTTTTTTTAGCCTCAGGGAATGTTCTTAGCTTCCCCCACCAGGGATGGAATCTGAGCCCCCTGCAGTGGAAGCAGCAGCGTTAATTCCTAGACCACCAGGGAAGTCCCTCGCCATTTCCCCCTACCTTTTCACTCACTAGGGTCCGTCTATCAAGTGCACTCTTGACTTTGAAATCTACTTTTCTGAGGGAGATAATGAGCCTGTTCCAACGAATACCTGCTCAGACCAACAAAACAGGAAATCTAAATTGACCACCGCAGTGGACACAAACACACTCACAGGCACACAGACAAATGACACACACACAGACAGAGGGGTTCGTTCCAAAACTTTTACTTGGCCTTTCTCCTTTTCTAGTGTCCGCTGAATGTCTTAAGCACTGAGGAGCTGCCTCCCGGGGGTCACAAGGACACAGGCTGGGCACGAAGTCCGCGGGGCACCAGGCGCGCGTCCTCCCAGGCTCACTTGTATGTCTTCATGTGCCACAGCCCGTCATTGAGGTAATGGATGTTCTCGATGCCGATTCCTTTGTTGACTTTCTCGATCTCGTCCGCGGACATCTTCATGACGCCCACGCACAGAGCGTGCTGCTTTCCCTCCGCCATGATCGCCACCACTGTGTCCACTGCAGCGGGGAAGAGGCGTGCCCCCGGCGAGGTCAGGCCCGGGCACATGATGTTGGCTCCGCTGAGCACGAACTTGATGGCTCCCTTGTCCACCTGCTGGCGGGGCAGGATGAACGGATACTTGTGCAGCAGCCTCAGCGTTGGGTAGAAGGNACTCAAACTCAAGTCCATTAAGTCGGTGATGCCATCCAGCCATCTCCTTCTCTGTCGTCCCCTTCTACTCCTGCCTTCAGTCTTTCCCAGTATCAGGGTCTTTTAAAATGAGTCAGTTCTTAACATCAAGTGGCTGGAGTATTGGAGTTTCAGCTTCAGCATCAGACCTTTCAGTGAACACTCAGGACTGATTTCCTTTAGGATGGACTGGGTGGATCTCCTTGTAGTCCAAGGGACTCACAAGAGTCTTTTCCAACATCACAGTTCAAAAGCATCATTTTTTCCGCGCTCAGCTCAGATAATCTAACTCTCACATCCATACATGACCACTGGAAAAACCATAGCTGTGATTAGACGGACCTTTGTTGGCAAAATAATGCCTCTGCTTTTTAATATGCTGTCTAGGTTGGTCATAACTTTACTTCCAAGGAGTAAGCATCTTAATATCATGGCTGCAGTCACCATCTGCGGTGTTATTGGAGCCCCAAAAGTAAAGTCTGCCACTGTTTCCACATCTATCTGCCATTGATTGATGGGAGCGGACGCCATGATCTTGGTTTCCTGAATGTTGAGCTTTAAGCCGACTTTTTCACTCTCCTCTTTCACGTTCATCAAGAGACTCTTTAGTTCTTCTTTTTCTACCATAAGAGTGATGTCGTCTGCATATCCGATGTTATTGATATTTCTCCTGGCAATCTTGATTCCAGCATGTGCTTCATCCAGCCCAGTGTTTCTCATGATGTACTCTGCATATAAGGTAAATAAGCAGGGTGACAATATACAGCCTTGATATACTCCTTTTCCTATTTGGAACCAGTCTGTTGTTGCATGTCCAGTTCTAACTGTTGCTTCCTGGCCTGCATACAGATTTCTCAAGAGGCAGGTCAGGTGGTCTGGTTGTAGGGTAAGAGAGTTAGAGAAGGAGAGGTTTGGAAAAAGAAGGAGACCGGCACTTTACAGAACAGATCACCTTTAATGAGAAGGGGCAGCAGTCAGATTAGTGAGCTGCTGCACTAACCCAAGAAAAGAGTAAGTATATAGAGGCATATATGTGGAAAGCTACTGTCTTACAGGGGCCTCTTCTCCAAGGTTGTTCCGAGTAGTTAATCTCTTAAATGGCTGGGGCAAGGAATTCTGGAGATTGACCAGAGGCTGGGACAGGCTGGGAGCTGGGCATAATCAACCTTAATGTCAGTTTTTCCCTTCCGGTGAGAGAGTTCTTTGTTTTCATAGAATGGTGGGAGGACCCGGAGGGGGGTTTTTAGCTCCAGGCCATTTTGAGGCATGTAACTTTCCTTCATTCCAGGCTCTAAGGAATATATGTAAAAAGAGAGGTGGGTGTTGCTAACGTTCAGGGCTTCTTCATGCTGATAAATGAGGTTCAGGGGATTGTGGTCTGGGAGGAAGGAAGTCTAAGGCCTGTAGTGTTGATTTTCTATTCTAGCCCTCAGGGTCTAAAGCAAAAGAACAGTCTTGACTTGGTCTCGGGAAATGGCTCAGATTTGGTCGTGGCGGAATCCCTGGAAAAGATTAAACAAGGCCCAAAGGTGAGTAGGAGGATGATAAAAGTGAATGGTCCGAAAAGGCATAAAACCCAAAGCATTCAGTTCCAAACTGTTAACCATTACTGCCAGGAGTTGCTTAATCTCTGGCGGATTCGTGAGGCTCGATCTTTAAGGTTTTTTGCAGCTCACTGGACAACACCGGACTAGTTGGCATAGAAACAGCAGGATTCGTCTAGAAAAAGGCACAGAACTCCCTTCTCTGCGGTGATCTAATCTTCTGTTTTGTAATACTACGGCTGCCAAAGAATCAAGTTGATTTTGGATAGTTATTAGGCCTTGAGCTATTTCCTGGAGGCTGTCTGATAGGTCCTTAGAGAGTGTCTGGTAGTTTTGGATGGAGGTGGTTAAGCCAGCGGTTCCTTTTCCAATTCCAGCTGCTATTCCTATTCCTACTAAGAGGGGAATGAAATGAATGGCTCATTTTATTCACTTGTGGATGAGAGGAATAGGCAAGGGCTGATCATTGGGGGCTACTAAAATGTTTGGATTGGAGTATACCAGGGTGCAGGTCCCAGTACAGTTAGTAGGTAGACAGAGGTATGTAGATGCCCCACACAGGAAAATAGGCCAGGTGTCGTAATACAACAGCTGAAGTTGTGTGGAGTTGCTGTGGGGCGGGGTGAGGGGGTGGTTTGATCGTTCATTCAAGGATGATCAGAGACCCTGCTAAGGTGGCCCCAACAATTGGAGAGGTGGAGGAATATGCTGAGGGAAACCACCCTGAAAAGGTTAGAGTGTCCTGTAGTACCAGAAACATATATAGCCTTTCCAGTGGCAAACAGTAAGGTGGAGGTATGGTTGCACGTGGAGTTAGGGATTTGTGCCCATGGGTTGGTCATATGAACTGTTTTGGGAATTTCTGGATATGCAAAAAGGAGTTGGTTCTAACAGTGTTACTCTCTAGGCAATAGGGCCTCCGATTGGAGGTTTATCATTGAAGGAGGGAAGTTCAGTGAGTAGAGATTCTAAGAGTATGTCTGAATTTCGGATTTGGTCACTTGTGTGAAGCTATTTAAGATATGAGACGAATAAAGGCTCTCCATGGTATGAGTGGTGTAGGGACATGTTACCTGTGGTCCAGTTGAGGATCGATGTGGGGAGGGCTGAATATCACAGAGGTGTTATGGATAGACATATCTAGCAGTCTTTAGCCAATTGTGGGTTAGAAGCATTGAGAAGTGTATGGGTTAAATTAAGGGTCTGGGATAGATAGTTGAGGTTAGGATTTTGAAGGAATTCCTGGGTCAGAGGAAGAAGGGAGGATAAGAAGAAGATGTTAAACAACATTTGGGGAAGTGAGTATAAGATAGATTACTATGGAAAAGAATTGGATTTCGAAGGGGTAAAAGTTATAAGAGGTTCCCTGTAGCCACAGGGTGGAGATGTAATCTTCAGCAAGTTTGAACGTGGATCCTTGAGGACTCGAGACCCAGATATCTGCCAGAAGTTGTTCCAGGAATAATTGAAGCCGTGAAACCGACAGGTTCATCCATCTCCAGTTGAGGCCGGTGGAAGCCGTGAGAACTTTAGAGTTGTAGGGCCTGTGTGAGAAACTTCATAAGTATTAGTCTGGCAAGCATTTTCATCATTGGGCTGCATAACCTTTTTTAACCGGGTGATGTGACCCAAGGGGTAATTTCTTTTAATTTTGTAGTGGTAGGGGTCAGCAGAATTACCGTGTAGGGACGTTGCCATTTTGGGGTTAGATCTGAGTAGGAATGAGTTGTCATACAAACTTTATTATCTCCTATTTGAAGGGATGGGTATGGAAAATTGGGGTGTGGTCGAGGAAGCAAGTCATCCGTATGTTGCTAAAGGGCATCTCGTATCTGGGCAAGTAAAGAAAAAGGAAGGTAGGAAGGCAGTTTGAGACCGTCCTGGGAGGGGGAAAAACCCAAAGGTATTATGGGCCTCCCATACATGGCTTCGGATGGACTGATATTTAAGGGTTTTTTTGGTAAGGCCCTGACCTTTAAGAGGGCTAAAGGGAGGAGTTTAGTCCAATCGTGATGAAGTTTGATTGTTAATTTGGTCTGAGGTTTTTTTGGGACTCGGTTGGCTCTCTTAACCTTACTGGAAGACCAGGGATAATAAGGAATGTGAAACCTCCAAGGAACTTGAAGCGCTCGTGCAATATGTGCAATATTTTGGGTGATTTGGGATGTGAACTTGGGCCTGTTGTCAGACTGGAGGGAGGAAGGCATTCCAGACCTAGGGAGGATTTCAATAAGAATAAGCTGAGCTACAGTAGGGACTGGTTTGTTAGTAGTCAGGAAAGCTTCGATCCATCCAGAAAATATATATACAAAGATTAGGAGAAATTTAACCCTTTTTAGAGGTGGTATGTGGGTGAAATCTACCTGCCGGTCTTGTGCGGGAAGATGTCTGCAATTTGGTGGGTGAGGAAAGGAGGAAGGCAGGTGTTACAATTAGGATTTGTCTGCTGACAAATAGTACACGTTGAGTCAGATTATTTAAATAAGTCACATCGTCCTTAGTTCAGTAAAGTTCTGAAGGAAAGCCTTAAGTACTTTTGCAGAGGGGTAGAAAAGGGAATGCAAATATAAAAGTAATGGGAGGATGTTAGGCTCATCTATTTGGGCCATAGTAAAGACAGGACTAACAGAGGCAGCCTGCTGCTTTGTTTGGGATCTGCTATATTGTTATAAAAGGAGATAGGATTATATCACTGATGTCCCAGGCAATATCTTACAGCAGCTTGTTTTGGGAGCTGAGCGGCATGGAGGAGTTCAGAAATAAAAGAAGCATTGAGAATAGGTGTGCCCTTCTGAGTGAGGAATCCCCTCTCCCTCCAGATTATAATGTTAGAATGTAATGTGTTATAGACATATTTGGAGTCAGTGTAAATGTTTATCTTTTGGTCTTTGGCTAGGGTCAAAGCTTGTGTAAGAGCTATCATTCCAGCCTGTTGTGAGGATGTGTGAGCTGGGAGTGTGGCTGACGTGATGATGTGAGGAGGGATAACTTTGTCAGGCTGTCCCTGGACTATAGTGTATCCAGCCCCAGATGGGGCTTGTTTCTGGGCACTATCATCTATGAACCAGGATAGGGGTCAGTAAGGGGCTAATCGGTTATATGTTCAAATGGATTAAGTGTCATATCTGAGGCCTTAACACAGTCATGAGATAAGTGTTCTGGATCTGGTGTAGGGAGTAAGCTAGCTAGCAGGGTTAAGAGGTTTACAAGGCATAAAAGAAAGGGATGGGTCAAAGAGGTGTCTGTGAAGGATCTGTAGTTAAGCAGGGGGCAGAGAAAGGAAAGCCCAATGAGAGAGTAAATCTAAGATGGAATGAGGTCAGCGTACATTTAGAAGAGCATTTCAGGTTAGTTTCTGGGCGTCAGGTATTAAGAGGGTGGTTGCAGCTAAGGCCTGAAGACAAGGTGGCCATCCAAGCATGACGAGATCGAGTTGTTTAGATAAGTAAGCTAGAGGCCCTCACGTGTCCCCTCTTTTTTGGTGCAGAATCCTTAAGGCATGTCCTTGTCACGAATGTACAAAAAGGAAAAAAGGCTTGGTGTAATCGGGTAAGTAAAGAGAAGGGATCTGTAGTAAATGTTTGATAAGAGTCTGTATTGGAGTGTGAAGAGAGGTGGGGGCCAATAAGGGTTCATCTACGTTTCTTCGAGTAGCTTGGTAGAGAGGTTTTGCATGGAGGGCAAAATTTGGGACCCATATTTGGAAGAAGTTTAATAGACCTAATAGAGAAAGAAGTTCCCTTTTGGTTTGGGGTCTGAGGATCTGTGTCAAGGCTTGAAGTCTCTGAGCTGGAATTATTTTGATTTGGGAGTGAGAAGCAATCCCATGTAGTTGACAGTGTTGAAAGTAGTTTGTGCTTTGGAGAGTGAGACTCTAGCCCCAGTTGCCTAGGGCATTTAATACCTTTGCAGTGTGGACTAAGCAGTTATGGCGAGAGGAACTACATAACAATAAATTGTCTGCATTTCGGAGTAAGGTAGTAGAGCCTAGGTCTGAAGTTTGCAGGTCTCTTTGGAGGGCTTGGCAAAAAAAATGAGGGCTATCTCTAGACCCTTGTGGTAAAACGGTCCAAGTTAATTGTTGACATTGATTTGTGTCTGGATCCGTCCAGGTGAAGGCAAATAGAGGCTGTGAGGAGTGGTGTAGGGGTATCGTAAAGAAAGTATCTTTGAGGTCCAATACTGCAAAGTAGAGTGTCAGGGGGAATATGTGAGAGAAGGGGTAGGGATTAGTGACCACCGGGTATATGGGTATTATTGCCTCATTGATCTTGCCAAGATCTTGAACTAGATGCCAGGAATGGGTCCCATTTTGGCTGCCAGTATAGGAGTATTATGAGGAGAATGATAGGCCACAAAAGGCTGTCTTTGCGCAGTCGGGAGATTATTGGTTTAAGTCTTTTTCGGGATTCTGTGGTCAGGGTATATTAAGTTTGGGTTATTATCTGAGGGATTTTTAAGAAAAACCTGTTCAGGGGAATGGGCTTCCAACGAGGCTTCAGAGTCCCAGACTTGAGGATCTATCGGGGGAAGGTCAGGGGGAAGATTTTGGGATCGAGGGCTGGCCAAGGGTTCGGGTCCCATTTGGATGCAAAGAATTGATATGGGATCTAAGACTGGGAGGTTTATAGAAGTTTGTAGCTTAGCCAGAAGATCACGTCCCATCAATGCCATTGGGCAATGAGGAACTACTATATAAGAATATGTTAGTGTTGTTTTGTCAAAGGAACAAAGGAGAGAAGGGGGTATTTGAGGATAAAAAGGGATGCCTGAGACCCCCTTTGATGGCCACTTCTGAAGGTTGGAGAGGGCCCTTAAAGAAGGATAAAAGTGAAAAGTCCCAGTGTCTATTAGGAATGAGACTTTGTGTCCTGCCACCGTGCCATTACCCAAAGCTCCGAGTCCATCTGTATGGGGTGGACTTGGGGTCTGGAGCTTGGGCTCCATCACTGGAGCAACTCAGGCACAACTGGATCGTCTCTTACCTCGAAGGGGTTGAATTTTTTTCTCGGATAGCTGCAGCAAATAAAGCATATTTGGCCTTTCGTTCCTTTTCTTTTTCTTTTTTCGCTTCTTTCTCTGTATTATTGAAAACTTTAAAGGCTATTTCTAGGAGATCTCACTGAGGGGTTTCGGGGCCCTTCTCCAACTGGCATCGTTTTCGGCGAATATCGGGCTGACTGGCTTATGAACTGGACCTGTAGTCAGTCCGGCAGGGGTGGAAATATCTAGATTAGTGTATTTTTGTACTGCCTCAGTAAGCCGTGAAAGAAAAAGGACAGGATTTTCATCTTTTGCTCGAGTCACTTTGCTAATCTTATCGTAGTTAACATGAGTGCAAGAGCTTTTTAGCATTCCTTGTAGTAAACAGGTGATCATATGATGCAGATACCGGATGCTGGCATTGCCTTGATGTGTCCATCGTGGCTCAGTTAAAGGGACTGCATCATCAGCCACTGGAGTAGTCCTTTCTTGGTTACGGAGCTGATCAGCATGAGTCCGGGCTGCCTGTCATATCCATTCCTTTCATCAGGGGTTAATGTGGCATTTAGGATGTAATAAAGATCATTCCGGAGAAGGCAATGGCACCCCACTGCAGTGTTCTTGCCAGGAAAATCCCATGGACCAAGGAGCCTGGTGGGCTGCAGTCCATGGGGTCACTAACAGTCAGATATGACTGAGCGGCTTCAGTTTCACTTTTCATTTTCATGCATTGGAGAAGAAAATAGCAACCCACTCCAGTGTCCTTGTCTGGAGAATCCCAGGAATGGGGGAGCCTGGTGGGCTGCCGTCTATGGGGTCACACAGAGTTGGACACAACTGAAGCGACTTAGCAGCAGCAGCAGCAAAAATCATTCCAGGTCAAATGATACACTTGTGTAAGGCAGAGGAATTCTTCTCTATACCTAGTAGGATTTTCTCAAAAAGATCCCAATTTTTCTTCAGTTTGGCTCATAACAGAAATTGAGAAAGGCACATGAACCCGTGTAGGGCCCTCCAGTCCCGCTACCTCTCTGAGGGGAAGCATGTGGTTGCTTCAGGTCCTGGCCGATTGGGGGGTGGGGTGGAAATCTTTTTTGGGGTTTTGGAGTCATCGCTTCCTGTTTTGAAGGAGGAAGGGCTAGAGGTAGGGAGGAGGCTCATCTACCGGGTCAAAATCAGGGACTGGGGGTTTAGGGGACCTTTTAGGGGCTTTAGATTTGGATTCTTTTGTAATGGACGGGGAGAGAGAGCAGGGGATTTGATAGGTAGAACAGTTCTTGCAGAGAGAAGGATGACTTCTAAGGTCCCAGAAGACTTGAATATAGGGGACCTCTGACCATTTGCCATTCTGTTTGAGGAAGTTTGTGAGATCTGATAAAATATTGAAAGCAAAAGTCCCGAACTCAGGCCAGCGGTTTTGGTCATCCAGTTTGTTATTGGGGCCAAATTTGAGTGCAAAGTGACTCAAGTTTATGAACCTTGAGATCGGTCAAGAATAGAGGTTTGAGGTTTCATTTTACGCAGGCCAAGGGAGAGTCCCTTGGGACAGATTGGCTTGACCCATAGCAAATGGCTAGTGACTGTCCGGTGGAGAGAAAAGGGTCATCACCTAATCTTTTAACTAGGCAGAGAGAGAAAGAGAGGCTCTGAAGAAGGAGAGGCATCCTCCATGTACCTGCCCAGAACTCAGAAAGGAGGATAGTCTATGGCGCCCTAGAGTACCGTCCAAGCTTACCTGGGCTACTGGGTCAGGTGAGAATTCGTGGTGGATGGAGGGAGGTCGAATGGCAAAAGGCCTCTTTCCTGGAGTTGGTCGGTCTGTGGAAAAGAAAGTGTAGAGAAAAGAGGGAGAGAGAGACCAATATTCCTTGGGTTATGTGGAAAACCAATAAAGCCCTTACACAGGACTTGTACCACTCACAAAGGCACAGGATGTCCTCTTGAGGAGCTCTTGAAAGTCTGGGTGGGAAAGTGAGCTGGGCAGGCTTCCACGCTCCGAAAAGCTGGCCGTGGAGAATGAAAAGGAATCTCAACCTCCTGGGTTTCTGCACCAAAAAATGTAGGGTAAGGGAGTTAGAGAAGGTGAAGTTTGGAAAAAGAACGAGACTAGCACTTTACAGGAACAGATCACCTTTAATGTGGCGAGAAGGGGCAGCAGTCAGATTAGCTGCATTAACCCAAGAAAAAAGTATATACAGGCATATATGTGGAAATCTACTGTCTTAAGGGGGCCTGTTCTCCAAGGTTGTTCGGAGTAGTTATCTCTTAAATGGCTGGAGCAAGGAATTCTGGAGGTTGTCCAGAGGCTGGGACCAGCTTGGAGTTGGGGGTAATCGACCTTAATGTCCTTTTTTTTTTTCCCCTTTGGGTGAGAGTTCTTTGTTTTACATAGACTGGTGGGGAGGACCTGGAGGGGAGTTTTAACTCCAGGCTATTTTGAGCCAGGTAACTTTCCTTCACTGGTAATCCCATCTCTTTCAGAATTTTCCACAGTTTATCATGATCCACACAGCCAAAGGCTTTGGCATTGTCAATAAAGCAGAAATAAATGTTTTTCTGAAACTGTTTTGCTTTCTCAATGATCCAACAGATGTTGGCAATTTGATCTCTGGTTCCTCTCCCTTTTCTAAAACCAGCTTGAACATCTGGACGTTCCTGGTTCACACATTGTTGAAGCCTGGCTTGGAGAATTTTGAGCATTACTTTACTAGCATGTGAGATGAGTGCAATTGTACAGTAGTTTGAACATTCTTTGGCATTGCCTTTCTTCGGGATTGGAATGCAAACACCTTTTCCAGTCCTGTGGCCACTGCTGGGTTTTCCAAATTTGCTGGCATATTG
Organism: Redunca redunca; assembly: GCA_006410935.1. Classification (NCBI taxonomy): domain Eukaryota; kingdom Metazoa; phylum Chordata; class Mammalia; order Artiodactyla; family Bovidae; genus Redunca; species Redunca redunca. The sequence goes on from SJYQ01001269.1 coordinate 28,211, forward strand.
AATGCAGCACTTTCATAGCATCACCTCCACTAACTTTGTTCGTAGTGATGCTTCCTAAGGCCCACTTGACTTCACATTCCAGGATGTCTGACCTAGGTGAGTGATCATACCATCGTGATTATCTGGGTCATGAAGATCTTTTTTGTATAGGTCTTCTGTGTATTCTTGCCACCTCTTAATATCTTCACGTGCTTCTGAAGCCTAGCTTGAAGGATTTTGAGTATTACTTTGCTAGCAGGTGAAATGAGCATAATTGTATGCTAGTTTGTACATTCTTTGGCATTGCCTTCCCTTGGGCTTGGAATGAAAACTGACCTTTTCCAATCCTGTGGCCATTGCTGAATTTTCCAAATTTACTGACATATCAAGTGCAGCACTTTAACAGCATCATCTCTTAGGATTTTAAATAGCTCAGCTGGAGGGTAACACTTATGGTTAAATATTGATAATTTAAAAATTAACTCAAAATTAATTATGAATTGTTAAAAGAATGAAAATCATGACACAAACTCAGTCTTTCAGGCCCAAGGTGTGTCACTTCCCAAGTCATACCAGCCCCCACTCAGTATCACTTTATTTTCTCATGAAATTGGAATAATACAGTGTGTACTTCACAAGGTATATGGGGGTAGTAAGAGGAATAAAAGATACAGCATATAATGGACTTAACTAATAATAGGAAACAGTGTAGTACATTTTTAAAGTATTTATTTTCAAAACAACCTTTATGCAATAGTGATAAGACTATACTAGATATGTACCAATTTTACAGGAAATTAAGTCAATGGTCAAGAGATGCCCAAATTCAAATTTCTATCAGTAATCTCAAGGGAGTATGTAATAGAGACATGGCGATTATGTTGTGAAAATGAGGAAACCAAGTTAGAAAACTTCTCAGCTTCCTCAAATGTCTTAAAATTTGGAACTTGATTCCTACACTTCAGTTCAGTTCAGTCGCTCAGTCGTGTCCGACTCTTTGAGGCCCCATGGACTGCAGTACGCCAGGCTTCCTTGTTCATCACCAACTTCCAGAGCTTGCTCAAACTCCGGTTGTGTTCTTTTCAGAGTTCACTGCATACAGCTTTGTCTGCATTTTGAGAAATGACCACTAGAGGGCAGGAGACTCAAACGAAGTTTACATACAGCTGAAGAATGAAGTTCTCTTGAGTATTTTCAACTAAATAGGTAACAGTTTTTTTATCATGCAGATGTTTTACCTCAATTGTATTTCCTAAATAAACCCATCTCTGCAGAGTCAGAAAATATTTCCCAAGCTCAGGTGAAGCACATTATAAATAGAATCTACTTGATTTACAATTTGTGGGTTTTTTCTGCGTCTACAGATAATAATAATTCCTTCTGAAACAAAAAATTAACCGTCCGTTTTTGACCTGTTGAAATATGAAAAATCCCTTTTCTCACATTGCTTTATAAACTATTTTTGAAAATTTAAAACACGTTATTGTAAAAGTAATCTCACAACAGCCAGTTTTTAATAACGTCGTCATCTATCTCATTGCTCCATTGCACAGGTAACACTGCCAAGTTTCTCATACTGCAAAAATGGTCTCTGCACACCATGCATATAGATAGATAGGGAGGAGACCGGAAGTCACGTGCACACCATGTGGGGATGCCCAGAGGAAAGGGCCGCACGTGGGAGGGGTGCGCAGGGGCTTCAGTTCAGTTCAGTCGCTCAATCATTCTGACTCTGCGACCCCATGAATCGCGGCACGCCAGTCCTCCCTGTCCATCACCAACTCCCGGAGTTCACTCAGACTCACATCCATGGCGTCAGTGATGCCATCCAGCCATCTCATCCTCTGTCGTCCCCTTCTACCTCCAATCCCTCCCAGCATCAGAGTCTTTTCCAATGAGTCAACTCTTCGCATGAGGTGGCCAAAGTCCTGGAGTTTCAGCTTTAGCATCATTCCCTCCAAAGAAATCCCAGGGCTGATCTCCTTCAGAATGGACTAGTTAGGGGTTCTCATTCCGGAAGTACACCCAAAGAGAGGGTTTGGGCTTGACCTCAGGGTATTGAACCCTCCCTTCTCTGGACTCCGCCCACGTCGCTGGCTCTAATTGTGGTCTCAATTCCCAGATTGTCCCAGGAGGGGATGGACGCTCAACTGCATGAGCCCCGCTCAGTGTGGAGACGGCCCAGGCTCCTGGCCCCCAGTTCTGTGGGTGGATGCAGCGGGATGAGCTCCAAGTCAAAGGGCCTCTCTCCCACATGGGGACTCAGCGAGGGGTGGTGGGGCAGCCTAATCTCCTAGCTTGTCCAGTGCACATGCACACATCTAGCAGCGCGCGAAAGAGACACCCCCGCCTGGGCGGACCCATGTCCAATGTACTAACGGCTCCCATACCAGCGGTTACCGCGCAGCGCCAAAGGCCGCCATACTGCGACCCCACGACCCCAGGGACCCACGAACCACCGCACACCAATCAACCTGGCTGAAGACCAGGGGACATGAAGTCACAGAATTATCTCCCACACATCATGCTGTCCTGGTCCCACTCTACCCCTCCCCACCCCCACCAGCAGCCAGCTCCCTGCACCGCTAGGTCAGGAGGCCTGGAGGTGGTGTAGACACGGGCCTGGGCAGGGGAAGTTCAGGCTGTCCCTTCCCCTCTCCATCTCTTCTCCAGCCTCTCCCATCTTCTCTGGCAGGACCTGGGACCTGCACCAGGTCCAGCCTGGCCCTGGCTGCTCACCTGGCTGGTGTAAGGGGCTGGAGGGAGCCCTGAGAGCAGGCAGCTCCACAAAGAGGCCCGAGTGTTAGGAGTAATTACTGTTATTAGGGAGCGCTCCTTGGCACTTAGATCACCCTAATTTTTTGATGAGCCAGGCATCGGTGCTCAGGGTCACTCAGCTCTAAGTGACCAAGTCCAGCCAAACTGAGACATAAAGACGAAGCTTGCCTGTGACTGACCCCAGAGGCCACGCCCAAGAGGTGTCCCCCGAAAGCCCAACCTTGGAGAGGAGTCCGTCTTGGGTGCTGGAGCAGGAGGGGCACCGCAGGCCGGGACTCCTGCAATGGCTCCGCCCACTCCCACCTGCGGACTGGAGGCTCTGCAGGGAGGGTCTCACCCTCAGTCTTGGGACATGCAACATCGTGCCCACCGCGTCCCTGCTCCCCGGGTCCCCAGGTTGCGCTCTGCTCCCACGGACTCCGGGAGTTAGAAAACATTCCCAGGACTCGGAGCACCGGGTCACCAACAGGAAGCTAAGGCCACCAACTCTTGTATGGTACCACAGACCCTTAGGGTCCCGCCCAAGCACAGCAGCTTGTAGAGGAGGAAAAAGAACTTCCCCCTGGCACCCTGAAGCCGTCCCCCAAGCCCCCCGCCCTACGCCAAGGGACGAGTCTCAGGGGCCTAGCTTCTCCCAGGGCTCAGAGAGCGGGACACCAAGCCTCTCTCCGCTGCCCTGGGGGTGGCCTGGCCCAGCCGCCCCTGCTAACCTCTGGATCCCCGCCAAGATCCCCATGCCCGAGCCGCCGGGATTGGGGGAAGGCGTTGCTAGGCGACCGAGGGCCAGGCCACGTCCCTCCAGGGCTGTCTAGCCCCGCGCCGGCGCGCGTCCGTTCCCCGAAGCCCCACCCTTGGCTCCGACAGCCAGTCCGGCGTCCACTCGGGTAGTGGCCCTAGGGACCCACGCGGGCAGGCGGGGACGCGCTCCGAGCCATGGAGGCGATACCTATCCTGGGCCTGGGCACCTGGAAGGTGAGGCGGCCTCTTGGTCGAGGAGGGGCGGCGCCTTCCTTCGACACGCCCCTGCGTGGAGAACCACCTACCTGGGGACACCTGCAGCAGCCTCCGCAGGTCCAGCTGGTCGCTGGCACCTGCCGGGGGCCCGCCTCTAGCTTTTGGAAATGGAGTGTTTAGTCATTAGGTTTTCTAGAATTGGGGGTTGTCCTTCCCAATCACTGTTTATTTCAGTTCAGTTCAGTCGCTCAGTCGTGTCCGACTCTTCGCGACCCCATGAACTGCAGCACACCAGGCCTCCATCAACTGCAGCATCACCAGCTCCGGAAGTCCACCCAAACCCATGTCCATCGAGTCAGTGATGTCATCCAACCATCTCATCCTCTGTCGTCTCCTTCTCTTCCTGCTCTCAATCTTTCCCAGCACCAGAGTCTTTTCAAATGAGTCATCTCTTCACATCAGGTGGCCAAAGTATTGGAGTTACAGCTTCAACGTCAGTCCTTCCAGTGAACACCCAGGACTGATCTCCTTTAGGATGGACTGGTTGGATCTCCTTGCAGTCCAAGGGACTCTCAAGAGTCTTCTCCAACACCACACTTCAAAAGCATCAATTCTTCGGTGCTCATCTTTCTTCACAGTCCAACTCTCACATGCATTCATGACCACTGGAAAAACCGTAGCCTTGACTAGAAAGACCTTTGTTAACAAAGTATTGTCTCTGCTTTTTAATGAGCAGAGACTATTTATTTATTTGTTTGTTTGTTTATGTCTGTACTGGGTCTTCCTCGCTGCCCGGGCTTTCTCTAGTTGCTCTAGCTGGGCTTCTCATCGAGGTGGCTTCTCTTGTTGGGGAGCCAGAGCTCTAGGGTGTGGGCTCTAACGCACAGGCTCCCTGGTTGTGGCACACAGGCTTAGTTGCCCCAAGGCATACGAGATCTTTCCTGATCTGGGGTCAAGCCCATGTCTCCTGCATTGGCAGGAGGCTTTTTTGCCACTGAGCCACCAAAGAAGCACCCCCCTCCACCCCACTCCATTATAATTATTCAGGGGAAAAAAAAAAAAGAAGTCTGAGAACGCTCAGAAGAAAACATTGTCAGGCTTGGATAAGAACAGGGAACTGTCACCTGGCAGATCAGAGCAGCAGCCAACAGGAAGATGGGGAAGTGTCTGTACCAAAGAGACAGGAAAATGCTGTCATTGCCAACTTGGTTTTAAAAAGAAACTTTCAAACTTTTTCTTCCCAGTGTAAAAACCTGATAGTGGAAGTTCAGTTAAGTAGCTCAGTCATGTCCAACTCTTTGTAACCCCATAGACTGCAACCCTCCAGGCTTCCCTATCCATCATCAACTCCCAGAGCTTGCTCAAACATGTCCATTGAGTTGGTGATGCCATCAAACCATCTCATCCTCTGTCATCTCCTTCTCCTGCCTTCAATCTTTAGTGGAAGTACTTTGGACCTTACTCTACTTTGTCTTTTTCTAATTCCTGTCAATGGTTTAGACAGCACTAATTACAAAGCCTTTCAAATTTGCTTTCTTTTTAAGCCAGTCTTTAATAAAAATATTTGTTTAAGAATTCACATAGAAAATTATTGGTTGCTGGTGCTAGTGGTAAAGAATCTGCCTACCAGTGCAGGAGATATGAGACAGGGGTTCTCTCCTCGGGTTAGGAAGATCACCTGGGATAGGAAATGTCAACCCACTCCAATATTCTTGCCTGGAGTATCCCATGGACAGAGGAGACTGGCAAGTTAAGGTTCATGGGGTCGAAAAAGAGTCAGACACCAATGAGCACACACAGGAATAAGAATGATCACCCTTACTCATCAAAATATTATTTAAATTATTTCTTCTATCCACTTACCAACTGGTAGAGGTCAGGGATGTATTAATAGTTTAATTTATTGTGGTCGAGTAAAATAAGTTGAAAGTGTTTCCTCTTTTCCTCTTGTCAGAAGAACTTTGTTTTTAATTGGTATGAATTCTAACTGGAAATTTTTGTAAAGCTGTGTATTATGTTTAATTGCTTTATTTTAAAAAATAGTTATAGAACAAATGAGCTTTATTTCTTCTTAAGTTTTTCTAGGAATTTTTCCGTTTCATTTCACTTTTCCAAATTGCTGGCTTCTAGTCATTGATAATAGTTTCTTAGGTTTTTAAATATGTATTGTTTATCTGTATATACTGCTTTTCTTTCATGTCATAAAAAAAAAAAAAAAAACTTGGTCTCCCCAGTCTCGTCCAAAGTTTGTCTACTTTAGGGAATCCCCTTGAGGTCCAGTGAGGTCCAGTGGTTAGGTCTCCATGCTCCTACTGCTGGGGGCCCCGGCTCAGTCCCTGGTTGGGGCACTGAGATCCCATATGCTGCGCGCTGTGTGTCCAAAAAAAAAAAAAAAAACAGCAAAAAAAAAGTCCATTAAGATTTTTCAAAAAAACCAATCACAGGCCTTGTTGGTCTTCTCTATCAATTTGTATTTGATGTTCATTATTATATTCATTTTCTCTTCCTTCTGATTTCTTGGTGGTCCTCCCAACTCAAATGAATGCTTGGTTCATTAGCTGTCATCCACTCTGAATGTGTTCTCATTCAATGAAGATCATTATGACAGATGCATCTCACAGGGTGACGTGACGTTCAAGGGAGAAAGCGCCTTGTGAGCTGAGACCCCTTGGGGTTTAGTGGTTGTGTGAGCCTCTTCCCCCACGCCAAGCCCCTTGCCTGCTCGAGCAGCCCCCTCTACAGAGAATGTTTCTTTTCTGAACTTGAACATTGCTAATAGCATCCATTGCATTCCTTTGGCTTCTGGCAATGCTCTGTGTGGTGGATTGTCTTTGTGTACACCTGTCTGCTTTTACACTTGGGCTGATGGCCTTTGTGGGTAGTGGGTGAGTCTGTACCTCCTTGCATCACACCTGTCATCATTATTCATCCTAAATTTATTTACACACCTTCATTCCAGTAGCACATCCTCTAGCTCAGTCATTTGCAGTCACCAAACATGCCTAAAGCATTTTCCACAAATAAGTAAGTTCAGTTCAGTCACTCAGTCATGTCCAACTCTTTGCCACCCCATGAATCACAGCACGCCAGGCCTCCCTGTCCATCACCAACTCCCGGAGTTCACTCAGACTCAGGTCCATCGAGCCAGTGATGCCATCCAGCCATCTCATCCTCGGTCGTCCCCTTCTTCTCCTGCCCCCAATCCCTCCTAGCATCAGAGTCTTTTCCAATGAGTCAACTCTTCACATGAGGTGGCCAAAGTACTGGAGTTTCAGCTTTAGCATCATTCCTTCCAAAGAAATCCCAGGGCTGATCTCCTTCAGAATGGACTGGTTGGATCTCCTTGCAGTCCAAGGGACTCTCAAGAGTCTTCTCTAACACCACAGTTCAAAAGCATCAATTCTGCGGTGCTCAGCCTTCTTCATAGTCCAGCTCTCACATCCATACATGTCTACTGGAAAAACCATAGCCTTGTCTAGACAGACCTTAGTTGGCAAAGTAATGTCTCTGTTTTTGAATATGCTGTCTAGGTTGGTCATAACTTTTCTTCCAAGGAGTAAGTGTCTTTTAATTTCATGGCTGCAATCACCATCTGCAGTGATTTTGAAGCCCAAAAAATAAAGTCTGACACTGTTTCCACTGTTTCCCCATCTATTTCCCATGGAGTGATGGAACTGGATGCCATGATCTTTGCTTTCTGAATGTTGAGCTTTAAGCCAACTTTTTCACTCTCCTCTTTCACTTTTGTCAAGAGGCTTTTTAGTTCCTCTTCAATTTCTGCCATAAGGGTGGTGTCATCTGCATATCTGAGGTTATTGATATTTCTCCTGGCAATCTTTATTCCAGCTTCTTTCTTCCAGCCCAGCGTTTCTCATGATGTACTCTGCATATAAGTTAAAGCAGGGTGACAATATACAGACTTGATTTACTCCTTTTCCTATTTGGAACCAGTCTGTTGTTGTATGTCCAGTTCTAACTGTTGCTTCCTGGCCTGTATACATATTTCTCAAGAGGCAGGTTAAGTGAAAGTCGCTCAGTTGTCTCTGACTCTTTGCGACCCCATGAACTGTAGCCTACCAGGCTCCTCCCTCCTTGGGATTCTCCAGGCAAGAGTACTGGAGTGGGTTGCCATTTCCTTCTCCAGGGGATCTTCCCGACCCAGGGATCACACCCTGGTCTCCTGCATTCCAGGCAGATGCTTTAACCTCTGAGCCACCAGGGAAGTCTTAGGCAGGTTAGGTGGTCTGATATTCCCATCTCTTTCAGAATTTTCCACAGTTATTGTGATCCACACAGTCGAAGGCTTTGGCATAGTCAAGAAAGCAGAAATAGATGTTTTTCTGGAACTCTTTTGCTTTTTCCATGATCCAGTGGATGTTGGCAGTTTGATCTCTGGTTCCTCTGCCTTTTCTAAAACCAGCTTGAACATCAGGGAGTTCACGGTTCATGTATTGCTGAAGCCTATCTTGGAGAATTTTGAGCATTACTTTACTAGCGTGTGAGATGAGTGCAATTGTGCAGTAGTTTGAACACTCTTTGGCATTGAGTTTCTTTGGGATTGGAATGAAAAGTGACCTTTTCCAGTCCTGTGGCCATTGCTGAGTTTTCCACATTTGCTGGCATATTGAGTACAGCATTTTCACAGCATCATCTTTCAGGATTTGAAATAGCTCAACTGGAATTCCATCACCTGCACTAGCTTTGTTCGTAGTCATGCTTTCTAAGGCCCACTTGACTTAACATTCCAAGATGTCTGGTTCTAGATGAGTGATCACACCATCGTGATTATCCGGGTCATTAAGATCCTTTTTGTACAGTTCTTCTGTGTATTCTTGCCATCTCTTCTTAATATCTTCTGCTTCTGTTAGGTCCATACCATTTCTGTCCTTTATCGAGCCCATCTTTGCCTGAAATGTTCCCTTGGTATCTCTAATTTTCTTGAAGAGATCTCTAGTCTTTCCCATTCTGTTGTTTTCCTCTATTTCTTTGCATTGATCACTGAAGAAGGCTTTCTTATCTCTTCTTGCTACTCTTTGGAACTCTTCATTCAGATGCTTATATCATTCCTTTCCTCCTTGGCTTTTTGCTTCTCTTCTTCTCACAGCTATTTGTAAGGCTTCCCCAGACAGCCATTTTGCTTTTTTGCATTTCTTTTCCATGGAGATGGTCTTGATCCCTGTCTCCTGTACAATGTCACGAACCTCATTCCATAGTTCATCAGGCACTCTATCTATCAGATCTAGGCCCTTAAATCTATTTCTCACTTCCACTGTATAATCATAAGAGATTTGATTTAGACCAGATGAATGAAAGAATGAATGAATGGTCTAACGATTTTCCCTACTTTCTTCAATTTGAGTCTGAATTTGGTAATAAGGAGTTCATGATCTGAGCCACAGTCAGTTCTTGGTCTTGTTTTTGTTGACTGTATAGAGCTTCTCCATCTTTGGCTGCAGAGAATATAATCAATCTGATTTCGGTGTTGACCATCTGGTGATGTCCATGTGTAGAGTCTTCTCTTGTGTTTTTGGAAGAGGGTGTTTGCTATGACCAGTGCATTTTCTTGCAAAACTCTATTAGCCTTTGCCCTGCTTCATTCCGTATTCCAAGGCCAAATTTGCCTGTTACTCCAGGTGTTTCTTGCCTTCCTACTTTTGCATTCCAGTCCCCTATAATGAAAAGGACATCTTTTGGGGGTGTCAGTTCTAAAAGGTCTTGTAGGTGTTCATAGAACCGTTCAACTTCAGCTTCTTCAGCATTACTGGTTGGGGCAATGACTTGGATTACTGTGATATTGAATGGTTTGCCTTGGAAATGAACAGAGATCATTCTGTCGTTTTTGAGATTGCATCCAAGTACTGCATTTTGGACTCTTCTGTTGACCATGATGGCTACTCCATTGAAATTAGATTATCTATAAATTCTTTCTGACGCTGATGTCCCTAATTTTAGGATGGATGATTATGAGTACCAACTCAATAACCTCACTTTTTATGGCTTGTTGACTCTGTGTTCTAGAGTGAACAGGGGTTTTTGAGGTCGGGCTCTCCTGAGTGAAGGTGGCTGACTTCTTGTCTTGCAGGCAGCTCCAGGGGAGGTAACAGAGGCTGTAAAAGTGGCGATAGACGTGGGCTACCGGCACTTGGACTGCGCCTATGTGTACCACAACGAGAATGAGGTTGGAGTGGGCATCCAGTCCAAGATCATGGAGGGCGTGGTGAGACGGGAGAACCTGTTTATTGTCAGCAAGGTAGGATGCCGGGGGCCAGCGTGAGGAATCCCACCCATGACAAGGTCATGAGGAAGGAAGCCTGACAAAACGCAAGGACGTGATCAGGCTTCAGGGGTTCCCCCTGGAATTTCCTGAGCATGTACCCCCAAAAATAAGAATCTGCCTGCTTTTCCACTCTTCTGATATTCTCTGGAAAAAGTCAAATCAGGGCTTTAGTCTTCTGCATTTGAAAGGGATGTTTCAGTTAAACCCCTCTGATAGCTCTCTAGCTTGCCTAACAGTTTCCCCCTGACCTCTTACAGTTTGTGAATTGCTTACAGCCCCCCAACCACGAGAGGCACAAAGCTTAAAGCATCTTAAAGATACAGAGCCTTTTCTAAAGAGCTAAAAATCATATCGATGATGGGTTTTCACTCTTGACTCAATTACTGCTGCCAGGCCTCCATATTCTTTATCTTTTAGACACCTAAAGGATATTAATCAATGTAATAGGGATATAGAAATAGGAATGTAGTAGTTTTGATGTTAGCAACACTAGACTTTTGAGTTAATTACTTTTCTTTGTTACATATCACTGCACTCCTTTTGTGTCCTTGCTCTGTAAGAATGTAACTTTATTTAGTGCTTTCTGAGACTGGCACCAGACTTTGGGAAGAACAACACAAATAAGTCTTCTGGTTGACAAACCCTTATCAGAAAAGGGCCATAAAATGTTAATTGGCCCTCTGGCCAGAAGATGATGTAAATCACCTAAGACTTGTGTATACAACTAGGTATGCAGAAAGAAAGCCTGGTTTTGATAAGAGTCAGGGCTGCTGATGCTGCATAATTTTATATTATCCTTTGATGTCTATGTACAAAAAAAGGTATAAAAGGCCTTTCTGGACAATAGGGGCCAGGCCAGACGCTGGACTGGTTTCCCCCGTGTCTTCTCTTTACTCTAATTTCTGGCTGAATTCCCATCTGGGGCGTGGAGGCTCGCCATGTCTACTTACTTGCCCTGGCTTCTAAGATCCACTTGAGAGGGAGCCCAAGGTGGGGCACCCCCACGCTGTTCAAGAGGACGCCAGTGGCCTAACGTAGATGGTGCAAGCTCCTTGTCTGGAACTTTATTGGCTTTCCACCTAAACCAAGTTATTCAGCCTCTTTTCTCCACTAAAATTTCCCACTACACTATTTCTTCCTAATCTAATCTTATATTAATAAATAAATAAGTTTTTTCCCTCTCCAATGCCGTACCTGCTTCGAATTCCCTGGATCCACTGGGGCTGGACCCCGGCAGTAGGATTTCCTGTATATAGAGAGAGGGCCACCGACTGCTCAGGGCCAGACTATCAGATGGTGGGAACAGCACGGGGATGGTTTTCCAGTCTCCTTTGTAGGAGCTGATGACTTGATCTTGAACCCACGGGACAGGACTTGTGCAGCTCCATGCACAGGCTGGGAGCATTGCAGGTCGGGGGGTCAAGGACAGTGTGACATGAGCAAAGGCACAGGGCATGGGACATCACAGATGCAGGGACCCCCTAATAAGCTTGGCCGGCATTCCCAGATGAAAAACTACTAGGCAGCAGAGAGCTGCCAGGTTGGGGAAGTGGACGGGCCAGACTGTGGAAGAAGTTTACTCTTTTCCCCTTAGAAAGGAGCACAGTTGAAAGTTGTTACATAGGGAACTGTGTTGTATAAAAGTGAGGCTGGTGTGGTGTCGAGGAGATTGTAGACGCTGTGTATGTACCGGAGATGGGAGACATTGACAGCCTGAACAAGGGCAGCCATGGAGGATCCCGGGGTGCCCGAAGGACGTGTCACTGCCCCATCGTATTTACTACCAGGGGGTCTCGGACGTTGCACATCTTGCAGATCCTGGGCCAGCAGGCAGGTGTGCACTCACAGCTCCCACGGGCTCCATGGCCATTGTGTCTGTGCCTCCTCCCTGCCCCTGCAGCTCTGGAGCACCTGCCATAAGAAGTCCCTGGTGAAAGCAGCATGCACCCGGAGTCTGAAGACCTTGAAGCTGGACTACTTGGACCTCTACCTCATGCATTGGCCCATGGGCTTTAAGGTACAGGACGGCGAGACCCCCTGAGGCCACACCTCCCTTCCTGGCTGCGCCCTGTCATCATTCAGTGAGCACAGAGTTCCCTTGGGGCTCAGCTCTGGGGAGGCGTGCACTGGAGGACCTCAGAGCCCCCAGGCTCTAGTGCCCTACAGGTCCTGCCTCTCAGCCCATCCTTTCATTTCACACACAGGCCTCCCCTTTGACCTGCCTTGGGGGGCTATACCTGGCAGGGTGGAGGGGTTGCAGACCAACCCCTGAGGCTGTGCTGAGGTCTGGCTTTAGATTTTTAAAAATTTCCTGCTATCCTTCTCTGGCATTTCCCAGGTGACACTAGTGGTAAAGAATCCACCTCTCAGTGCAGGAGATGCAAGAGGTGTTGCTTCCATCCCTGGGTCAGGAAGATCCCCTGGAGGAGGAGGTGGCAACCCACTTCAGTATTGTAGCCATCTTTCTCTGCCCTGCACCTCCCAGCACTCCTGTACTGTTTGATTCACTATCTCTCACCATGATGGGGGTTCTAAGAAAAGAGGGCTGATCCTACCACTGGACTTGGGAGATGGGGCCCTTAGGACATGAAAGACTCCATTTTTTTTTTTGCCTGAAATTGCCACAGTTTTATGGCTGCTGGCAAGGATTCCAGGTCTTCCTTCCCTGTTGGGTGAGTGGTGAGCAGCGACGTTCAGAGTACTGGAGAAGGTTAGCTGTGTGTTGGAGCAGAGCCCAGGCTTCCTGCCCTCTGGCCCAGTGTTCTTCCCTTCCTTCCTCCCTGTCCTCTCCGGGGGTCACCATGAGCCCCCAGTGAGTGCCTTTCCTTCTGGCTCTTGCAGTCCGGAGAGGCAGACTTGCCAGTGGACCACAACGGCATGATCATCCCCAGCGACACGGACTTCCTGAACACGTGGGAGGTAAGCCAACCCCGCTGACTGTCTCCGGAGGGAAACTTGAGGCCTGCAGCTGCCCGTTCAGAGGCCCCTGGTTTGCAGCATGAACTGAGGATGAGCACCTGACTAAGGACCTTAGCGTGGGTTGGCCATCTTTCTGAAGCACTTATTTTAGGGATAGCTAATTCAAACCGATTCAGAATGTTTTGAGTAAAACAAAGATCACATGGTCTTTACAGAAAATATAGAAAGTGTAAAACATACAGAAAGAAGGAAAATTTGAAAACCTGCTTCTCCATGTCCCGGCAGTGACCACACTGCCGTCCTGTAGTTCCCTTTAGTGCTTTGTCAGCATTTCGGAACCATAACTTCAGCGGCAGGGGACATCTCTGGGTGGGCAGGGGGAGGTGGAGAAAGGGGTAGCTTATTTCGAACCAGAGTCCAGGTGAAAAGTGCTGAGGTGGAAGCAAGGCGGGAGCATGCAAGTCAGGGCAGTGTGCATGGGGCACTAGGCAGTGGGTGGCCGGCCTGGGAGGAGGGCTCCTGCCTGCAGGGTGTCCAGTCAGGCCAGCGGGTGCCTGTGACCCCCACACGGGCAGGGAGGGGTGGAGACCAGAAGGGGAGGTTCATACTGGAACTTGCAGAGTTCAGGAAGACAAAAGTGTGAGCTCTTTGTGTGGGGTGAGGGGTGCAGGCATGGGGTGAGGGTTCATCCAGGCAGAGCGGGGAGGGGGCACAGATGAGGAGGCGTGCGGGGCCAGGCCAGCCTTTCCTCCCCTTTCATCAAACAACCAAATCAGTGAAACTGAGCTCACCTGGCCCGTCTGTCCACTGCATGGCCTGTTCCAGGTCAAACCCTGGGCTGTTTGTGTGGCCCAAGTGAGGGTCTGGGTAGCTGTTGCTGCTTCAGGGAGTCACGGGGACACAGGGACCCTGGTCACCGGCCATGGCCGCTCAGACTCACAGCTGCCTGCGCCTGGCACCAGGCCACGTTCCTTTGAAGCCAACAGTGGCCCGGCTCGTGGTCAGTGAACAGCGGAGCTGTTCTGCCCTTGTCCCTGAAGACGTTAACTGGCACTGGGGCAGGAGCTGAGCACAGGTCGTGGTGCTGAAGCAGCTTGTGGTCCAGGCAAAGGGGGGTGAGCAGGTGAGGCCGGTGTGGACATCCTGCAGACACCAGGTGACAGGGATTTGGTAATGGTGGCCCGACCTGCTGCGTTTGCTCAAAGCCAGCCCTCAGCGAAGAGCTCTGTATGCATCTGCTCACACGGCCCTTAAACAGCCCCATGACCTGGATGGGGTGGTCCCCAGTGTGCGGGTGAGGAAACAGGCTCGGTGAGGCCCCGTGCTGTGCCCACGGCGCCCAGCTCCTAGTGGTGCAGCAGGGAGCAGACCTGGACGGCTGAGGCACTAGGAAGCCTTGAGGCAAATACTGTCGAACAGTGGGCGGGGCCATTACTCGGACCCTGTGTGGGTTACCCATGGGGCCGGCTTAGTCCAGATGCCCCATGGTTCTTTCTCCCCTTTAGGCCATGGAGAACCTGGTGGCCGCAGGCCTAGTGAGAGCCATCGGGGTGTCAAACTTCAACCATGAGCAGCTCGAGAGACTTCTGAATAAACCCAACTTGAGGTTCAGGCCGGTGACCAACCAGGTGAGCATGGGGCCAGGTCAGAGGCTATTGATCAGCTTTTCAGCCATTACCTCCAGGAGGCTGCAGGGTCCATGGTAAAAAGGGTGGATCAAGAGGTGTAGGTGTCTTCCCCAGGGCTGTCAGCATCGCAAACTGGGAGCAGTCAGGCAGGCGGTGGGTGAGGGGGCAGAAGATCCCCAAGTCTGGTCTGGTGAGGTGGTGCCCCCAGAGCAAGGGCCTGAGCTGAGTTTGGCTCCTGTACGCAGCTGTGGGCATTCAAAAATGGAGGTCCCAGCTGACCCCACCCTTCACCAGTGGTGATGCTCCAAGGTGAGTGGGCTTCACGGGAAAGCACTGTGACCCCCCTGCTCCCCAGCCTGGTATGTTGCAGCCTGAAAGGCTTGGACGAATAGACAACCTTCAGCCCAGGTCACAGACTGCCAAGAGGTTAATGCAGAGAAATCACTGGTGCCGGCAGGAGTGTTGAGTTCTTTAGGAGGGCCGGCACTGCAAGTAGAAAGGGCATTCTTCCAGTACTTTATTTTAAACTTTTTGTTAAAGTGTTCAGTTCAGTTCAGTTCAGTTGCTCACTCGTGTCCAACTCTTTGCGACCCCATGAATCGCAGCATGCCAGGCCTCCCTGTCCATCACCGACTCCCGGAGTTCACTCAAACTCACATCCATTGAGTCAGTGATGCCATCCATCCTCTGTCGTCCCCTTTTCCTCCTGCTCCCAATCCCTCCCAGCATCAGAGTCTTTTCCAATGAGTCAACTCTTTGCATGAGGTGGCCAAAGTATTGGAGTTTCAGCTGTAGCATCATTCCTTCCAAAGAACACCCAGGGCTGATCTCCTTTAGAATGGACTGGTTGGATCTCCTTGCAGTCCAAGGGACCCTCAAGAGTCTTCTCCAACAACGCAGTTCAAAAGCATCAATTCTTCGGTGATCAGCTTTCTCCACAGTCCAACTCTCACATCCATACATGACCACTGGAAAAACCATAGCCTTGACTAGATGGACCTTTGCTGGCAAAGCAATATCTCTGCTTTTCAATATGCTATCTAGGTTGGTCATACTTTTCTTCCAAGGAGTAAGCATCTTTTAATCTCATGGCTGCAGTCACCATCTGCAGTGACTTTGGAGCCCCCCAAAATAAAGCCTGACACTGTTTCCACTGTTTCCCCATCTATTTCCCATGAAGTGATGGGACCAGATGCCATGATCTTCATTTTCTGAATGTTGAGCTTGAAGCCAACTTTTTCACTCTCCTCTTTCACTTTCAAGTGTTAAGTTCATACAAAAAAGTGCTCACATAAGAACAGAGCTTGAGACCATCTCATAAGCTGAGCCTGGCTCTGACCAGCATGTGGACTGGCCCCACTGCCTGCCAGAAGCCCCTGGGTGCTGCTTTCAGTCCCCTCCCTCAGGAAGGGCAGCCGCTCCTCTGGTCTCCAGCAGCGTGAGGACTGTTAGCACCTGGTGCAGACACCATGCTGCCTCCCGCTCGTGGTGTCTGTGTCCTGGTCCTTCACCCAGCCCTGTGCCTTGTGTGCTCCACACCCGCCTGTGACATGGGTTGCCATTCTTCTCTGTGTACATAGAGCAGGTGGGAGGCTGAGGTTTTTACCTAAAGTGCTGAGGATGGCCTCGCAGAGCAGGGAGGTGTAAGTGCTCCTGATGCAGGTCTTCCCAGTGGGCTGGTGTCTCTGTGACCACAGTCCAGGCTTTTCCACTTCCCAGTGGAGACACTAGAAATATGTCCTAGCTCAGCACTGACAGGGTCCAGGAAGGAACATGGGCCCCTTTTCCGGTGGACTGTTTTCCTGGTGAGCTGTCATCTTGCAGATCGAGTGCCACCCGTATCTCACTCAAAAGAACCTGATCGGTTTCTGCCAATCGAGAAACGTGTCCGTGACAGCTTACCTGCCCCTTGGTGGCTCCAGGTAGGGATGCTCCAGGGGCCCTGGGTCAAGGCCCAAGCAGGGAATGGCTGTACCCAAGCTAAGAGGTCAGAGGGGCCAAAGCACAGAGACCCACTGCCCCGTGGCCTCCAACACTGCCGTCTGGTTCTTGAGAAAAAGCACCAAGTGCATGTGAAAAGCTGTGTGTCTAGTTGCCTCCCCTAAAACATTAGCAGTGGTTTGTCTGAGTGGGAGGATTTGAGTGGCAGCTTCTCTGCATCATTTAAGTTTCCTATGATGAACAAGTGTCATGACAAAAATACGTCTAGATTTTGTGTTTGGAGGAAGTGTGAGGTTTTCCTAAAGAAGGAAGCATGTTCATTTGCCCTTGTGGCCTCTGCCCTGTACTCTTCTCTCCAGTGGGGGTATGCACCTGATGGAAGACCCTACTATCCAGACGATTGCTCAGAAGCACAAGAAGTCCGCAGCCCAGGTAGGCGGGGGTCACCACGTCCTGGCTCCACTGTCTCACCGTTTGGGGATGGGGCATGACAGTGATTTCTCCTTAAGGTGCATGCAGGGCCTCTGAGCTTCTCCCACTGGAACTGCTCAGAGAATCCCAGTTGGGTTTCTGAATGGCTCAGAATGAAAGCATTTGCAGTACATGCTCCCGCCACAGGCTTCTGGACTTTCACTGCACAATTAAGCATGACCGTCAGGGAAAGTGCTGAGCTCTGACCCTGGTAATGCCCTGTGTCTGATGTTGGACATTTCTTTCCCTGCAGATTTTGATCCGATTTCAGATCCAGAGAAACGTAAGAGTGATTCCCAAATCTGTCAACCCAAAGCGGATTCTTGAGAACTTCCAGGAAAGTGCTTCCTCCTTTTGAATCACATGGCATCGGAGGCTTTGGGGTCACCTCTTAGCTTGAGGAAGGAGTGTGCTAATGTTGAGAGCCAGCAGCCACACCCCCTGTGGCTTTAACACTGCAGGGGTGTCAGGGTGAGGCCTCTGGAGAAGAGACAGACCCTTCCCAGCCCGGAGCTGTTGGAACTGGACTGAATGGAACAGGGGGTGGGGATGGGCAGGCAGGGCTGCAGCCAGAGTTCTCTCGAGGCTGACACTCACCCCAGTGCCAGCCACTGCACCCAGACTGCCCCAGCCCTGACGTGTCGGGGCTCCAGCTGTCTCTCCAGGCAGAACTTTGGTTGCCACTGAGTCTCTGATTTCTGCTTTGGTTGCCACTAAGTCTCTGATTTCTACCCTGCAGGTAGAGGCTAGGCCAGGCTCTGTCCCTCCCCCGGCCCCAGCTCCTCACCTGTGGGCTCCGGGTTGGCTGTCCCTGAGTGGACCGGCCCTTAATGGAGGCAAGGGTCATAGTCCTCACATGTGTTAGGGATAGGAAGAAGGGAGAGCTGCTTAGAATACTACTTTCGAAGGACTAAAAAGAAAAACTGCACAGTGAGCATCAGTGCCTCCAGGGACCAGGAGTCCCCCTCACCAAGTGGGTGTGTGGAAGAAATGTTTCTGGTCTGTGTTTCTTGGGGGGTTTTGTTGGTTTTGTTGTTGTGATGGTGTTTTGTTTTGTTTCATCTTGTGGTGTTGTTTTGGTTTGCACGTTGGGAAAATTTCTATTCTGGAACATCCCTTACCCTGTGGGCCACACGCGGGGCATACCTGTCTTCTGAGGGATTCCTAAGCAGCAGAGGCTGAGCCCGCCTGCTTTGGTCCAGTGTCACAGAGGTCTGATCCCCACCTGTGGATCCCCACCTGTGTTTTGCAGCTGAGGTGGCTCAGCCGAAGATCTACCAGACTAAGTTCCCAGTGACTGTTTCCTTCTGGTTTCCAGGTGTTTGATTTTGAATTATCAGAAGAGGATATGACTGACCTCCTCGGCCTGGACAGGAATCTCCGTTTGTCCACATTCCCCATGTAAATACGACTCCATTACCCTCCTCCCCAAGGAGGGGAAGCAAAGTCCAGATTGCGTGACTGCTCCCTGCAGAGAGCTTTACCACCTTTGGGGTTAAGCTAACCTTTTCATAATTCTCTCCTAAGGACAGGCCACTTTGGAGGTAAATTATAAGACTGAGTCCGTATACTCAGGAGTTTAAACAATATGTTAAGTGTATTTTTTCAACATTTCTCTTGAAAATATTAACCATTCTCTGCTTCTACCTTTGATCTGTTTTTCTCTTTCAGAACTGAAAATCACAAGGACTATCCCTTCAGAGCAGAGTTCTGAGGACCCTGCTCAGCCCAGATGAATCCTTGCCGACGCAGGGCAGCCCTGGACAGGGCAGGGGACACAGATGGATTTGGGTGGGCTCCCTGAGAAGTCCCAAGAATTGAATATGGTCTGTGCCTGAAGGTGGAGGCTTCATGAGAGCAGCAATCACTCCCCACCGAGACTCATTCATGTTTTAGAATCCAAGGAGCCCACAGTGAGCTGGGTTCTCACAAGTGCACGGGGCAGCCTGCACCCTCAAACAAGGATATTCGATGACTCGTGAATAATTTGCCTTCACATTAAAAAAACAAAATCTTGCTATGGAAATGTTGGAATGTCTATAGTAAGGAACCTCTACCCCTATCACTCAGCTTCAACCATTGTCAGTTCTGGCCCTTCTTGCTTTGTCTCGGATCCTCTGTTCCCTGCCAATTCCCCCAGATGGTTTTAAAGCAAAATCCTTACACAACACACAACAAAAGGGTGTGCTCAGCTGCCTGCCACTGTCCCATCCCTCACTGATGCAAATGTGCTGCCATAGGGAACAGGTTTCCCATAGCCTGGGAAAAATGATTTCTAACCTGTCTAAAAGACAAAGTAATAAAACCATAATGCAGTTCTTATAAATAAGGAAATGATGAATTCCCAGTTTAAAAGGATGATATTGGAGGAGCACAGTAACTAACAGTTATCAACTGCTTACCACGTTGTGCTGTGTGGTTGTGTCCGACTCTTTGTGACCCTAAGGATGAGCCCACCAGGCTCCTCTGTCCGGATTTTCCAGGCAGGAATACTGGAGTGGGTTGCGTGCCCTCCTCCAGGAGATCTTCCCAACTCAGGGATTGAACCCGGGTCTCCTGTGTCTCCTGCACAGTAGGCAGATTCTTTACCTCTAGAGCCACCTGGGAAGCTTTAATTTGCAGAACGTGCTGAGTCCTCTTAAGAAGACAGGCACAAGGTGGCTGAATAATTCCCAAAGATTACCTGGTTGTGAAGGTTGAAGCTAGGATTTGAATATCCAAAAACCAGTGAGCAAATTAATTATAATAGAAATAAAAACTGAATTGACAGTGATTTTCCAGTTTCTCCACCCAAAATAAAACAAAAAAAATCAACCTCCAAAACACTTGAAGTATTTTGAAAAAAAATAGCACTTTCAGTAACTTTGGGTAGGATTATAAATTTATGTAAATGCTCCTGGAAGCAATTTGGTATTATATTTTAAAATCACTTAAAAAGTGCATATTAATTGATAGCATTTGAGCCTTTAAGCATTGAACTTTAGGAAAAAAGAGGGGTTCCCCCCAAATTCTCAAGTTAGAGTATGTTGCTATAGAAAAGTTGTATTTATGGTTAATCATTTGTGGTTGTGGGAAAAAATTAAAATTTGAATTTAAAAACACTTCCCAGAAAGGACTATTTTTCTCCTGGTCTCACCCCCCTCTTTTTCAGTTCCACCTCCCACCCCCCTCAATAATCTTGTTTTGGTAACGAAGTGGAAGTGAAAGTTGCTCAGTCATGTCTGACTCTTTGTGGCCCCAAGGACTCTACAGTCCATAGAATTTTCCAGGGCAGAATATTGGAGTGGTTAGCCTTTCCCTTCTCCAGGGGATCTTCCCAACCCAGTGATTAAGCCCAGGTCTCCCACATTGCAGGTGGATTCTTTACCACCAGGGAAGCTCAAGAATACTGGAGTAGGTAGCTGACCCCTTCTCCAGCAGATCTTCCTGTCCCAGAAATCAAACCCAGGTCTCCCGCATTACAGGTGGATTCTTTACCAACTGAGCCACCAGGGAAGCCCACTGTTTTGGTGATAGCAGTGCCAAATCTCAGGACTGGCATCCAGTTTCCAAAGTTCATTTCCATAGAACAGTCTGTGTATTCATTCAGCTCCTGGTTTTCATGGCCCAGACTGTTTTTATTCCCATTTCCTCCAGCCTGTGATCTGGGCAGAATTTTATTTTTGGATTCCACAGTAAGTAGGGAGGGCCCGAAGCTATAGCCACATCAAAATTCTTCTGACTAGAAAGGAATGCAAAAGGGAGGAGAACATGTGGAGCTGGTGCCAAGTTTTCAGTGGCTCTTTTTAAAGTAAACGTTTTCTTTGGGCACATTGCGGCATGTGGGATCTTAGTTCCCTGACCAGGGGTCAAACCTGTGCCCCCTGCAGTAGGAGAACACAGTCTTAACCACTGGCCCACTGGTGCAGTCCTTAAAGTAAACCTTTAGTTTGAGATGATCATGGATTCACTTGCAGTTCAAAAAGAATACAGAGCAAGCTTGTGTCTCATCTATTCCCCCAACATTACTGTCTTGCAAAACCAACAGCCACGTGTCACAACCAGACTATCAACATCCATGCAACCCACTGACCATGTTCAGATTTTCCTAGATTTGTGCTGGGTGTGCATTTAGTTGGGCTTGACCTGTGGCTCAGGGGTAAAGACTGCCTGCCATGCAGGAGATCCAGATTTGATCCCTGGGTGAGGAAAATCTGCTGGAGGAGGGCATGGCAACCCACTCCAGTATTCTTGCTGGAGAATCGCCATGGACAGAGGAGCTGACAGGCTATAGTCCATGGGGTCACAAAGAGTAGGAAAAGACTGAAATAACTTAGCAATGCACGTGCATTTAGTTCTGTACAATTTTTTCACACATTTATTTCATGAATTATGACCACGGTCAGGTCACAGGACTTTGCCATCATCACAGGCATCCCTTTTATAACTGTCCTCCCCACTTCTGCCCCACTCCCTCCTCTGGTTCTCCAGCTTTCTTGAGGTATAATCAACAAACCGCGTACTTTAAGCACATGGCATGGTGATCTGCTATGAAGTGAAAGTGTTAGTCATTCAGTTGTGTCCGACTCTTCGCGACCTCATGGACTGTAGCCTGCCAGGCTCCTCTGTCCATGGAATTATCCAGGCAAAAATACTGAAGCAAGTAGCCATTCCCTTCTCCAGGCAATCTTCCCAACCCAAGGATGGAACCCTGGACTCCTACATTGTAGGCAGATTCTGCTCTGCTATCCAGGCGCATTGTGAAATGATGAGTTAACTCCCATCACCTAACATAGTTCCCTTCTGAGTGCTGAGAAGGCTTGAGATTTACTCTAGTAGATAGTAGACACTAGCACAATAAATATAAAACTCAATTTTTAAAATTAGAATAGTTGTAAACTCAAAGTATTCTCCTCATTGTCAGTTCTATTGTTTGATTCCATGAAAGGACATTTGATGAGATTCATCACTTTTTTTTTCAGATTTATTGATGTATAATTGACAATTGAATTTTTAAATATAATGATGGCCTGCTATGCATATACATTGTGAAATGATCCCCACATACAATCAAGCTAATTAACACATCCATAAACTCTCCCATTACTTGTTTGTTTGTTTTTGTTTTGTTGGGAAACCTTAGGATCTATAAGCAAATTCAATTATACATACAGTATTATTAACTACAGTCACCTCATTGTACATTACATCCTCAGAATTTACTCATCTCACAACTGAAAGTTGATACCCATTTGAAGAACATCTCCCTGTTTCCCTACTCTAATCACATGAATGTTATATCTTTTGTTATTGCTCCTCTGGTCCCCAAGGCACTGTCCCCCTTTTTTTTTTTAACCTAGTTTTTCTTATTCTCTCTGAGTAATTCATATTGTTCTACCTCAAGAACACTGTATTTATTCTTTTCCTTCAGGTCTATTGAGTTCATCCACAAGGTTTTAATTCTCACTACTATATTTTTCACTTCTAAAATTTTCATTTGGTTTTTCTTTATATCTTCTGTTTCTTTGCTAGGACACTCTGTTTCCTCATTGAAACTTTCTACTCTTTCATTTGTCCCGAATATGTTTGTAATGGCTTATTGAAACCTTTTGATGATGGATACTCTAAAATCTTGGTCAGATAATTCTAGTATCTCAGTTGTCTTGGTGTAGGCATCAGTAGCTTATATTTTTAAATTCAATTTGATGCCGTCCTTGTTTGCAGAATAATGAGTAATTTTTAATTGAAATCTAGACAATGAGGGTATTGTGTGTTCATTAAGCTTTCAGTTCAGTTTAGTTCAGTCTCTCAGTCATGTCTGACTTTTTGCAAGCCCATGAATCACAGCACGCCAGGCCTCCCTGTCCATCACCAACTCCCTGAGTTCACTCAAACTCATGTCCATCGAGTCAGTGATACCATCCAGCCATCTCATCCGCTGTCATGCCCTTCTCTTCCTGCCCTCAATCCCTCCCAGCATCAGGGTCTTTTCCAGTGAGTCAACTCTTCCCATGAGGTGGTCAAAGGATTGGAGTTTCAGCTTCAGATCAGTCCTTCTAATGAACACCCAAGACTGATCTCCTTTAGGATGGACTGGTTGAATCTCCTTACAGTCCAAGGGATCCTCAAGAGTCTTCTCCAACACCACAGTTCAAAAGCATCAATTCTTCGGTGCTCAGCTTTCTTCACAATCCAACTCTCACATCCATACATGACTACTGGAAAAACCATAGCCTTGACTAGATGGACCTTTGTTGGCAAAGTAATATCTCTGCTTTTCAGTATACTATCTAGGTTGGTCATAACTTTCCTTCTAAGAAATAAGCTTCTTTTAATTTCATGGCTGCAATCACCATCTGCAGTGATTTTGGAGCCCCCCAAAATAAAGTCTG
>SJYQ01001269.1:59760-86653 GCA_006410935.1 Redunca redunca
CTGGGATTTCTTTGGAAGGAATGATGCTAAAGCTGAAGCTCCAGTACTTTGGCCACCTCATGCGAAGAGTTGACTCATTGGAAAAGACTCTGATGCTGGGAGGGATTGGGGGCAGGAGGAGAAGAGGCCAACAGAGGATGAGATGGCTGGATGGCATCACTGACTCGATGGACATGAATCTGAGTGAACTCCGGGAGTTGGTAATGGACAGGGAGGCCTGGCGTGCTGCAATTCATGGGGCTGCAAACAGTTGGACACAACTGAGCGACTGAACTGTGCTTTATCTATTCATCCCTCATTCCCTCCCCATGAAAGAAAGCTTAGCAGCCAATTTTCTTTCCTTTTCAAATCAGTGATCTCCAAAGCAAAGGTAAATCTCGCAAAGGACAAAAAAATAAACATTTTTTAGAACTTCTGTTTTTATTTTTATCTACAAGGAAGAAAACACTAAGCCTTACTAATATCTAATATATGGATTGCCTTTATACTGAGATATCTAAAAGGAGATGAGATCATGTAGAAAGGTAGGCCCTCTGCCAGGAAGAAGTGCTGCCAGTTATTAATATTTTTATACTCATGGTTTTCTTCCCTATTCTCCAAGATAAGGAAGTGCATGTGTTGCTCATTAATGTGAGTTTATCTTAACAAATAGACTTCTAAACATTTTTAACTTTCAGTTTTTTTCTGGGAGTAAAACCTACATTACATACTTTTACCATTTTACCCATTTTTAAGTATACAGTTCAAAGGCATTAAGTACATTCATGTCGTTTGGGAGTGATTTCATACCATGTACCCACTACTATATTTAAAATGGATAACCAACAAGGAATTACTCTGTGGCACAGGGAACTCTGTTCAACATTATGTAACAACTTAATTGGGAAAAACATCAGCAAGGACTGATGCTGAAGCTGAAGCTCCAATACTTTGGCCACCTGATACAAAGAACTGACTCATTGGAAAAGACCCTGATGCTGGGAAAGATTGAGAGCAGGAGGAAAAGGGGGAGACAGAGGATGAGATGGTTGGATGGCATCACGGACTCAATGAGCATGAGTTTGAGGAAACTCCAGGAAATAGCGAAGGACAAGGAAGTTGGGCGTGCTGCAGTCCATGGGGTCACAAAGAGTCATATATGATTGAGCCAGTGAACAACAACAACAATTGGTAAAAGAATCTGAAATGGACTAGATACATGTATATGTATAACTGAATCACTTTGCTGTACACCTGAAACAAACACAGCATTGTTGATTGACTGTTCTCCAAGATAAAGTAAAAACTTCAAAAAAGAATCCCAGTGGTTATCTCATGATAAACAACTCAAAAGAGCTGTTAAAAGATGAATTACCCATTCTCTCTGATGCATGAGTGTTCCAATATTTCTGACCTTTTATGCAAAAGTTCAATCATCTGCTAGCTCTGAATTTCTAGGGCCAACTACTGTAACACTTAGTAGATTATACTTCAACCTGACTCCTGGATGTTTTTTGTAAAATGACATGGGAACAAAAACAAATAAAAGAAATAAAAATAAATGGATGCAATCTTTAGCAATATCTTCAGTAACTTAAAATGCATTCTGTTCTCTTGGAGCAGCTGATGTCCCAAGGTCAGTGAAAAAGAGGGAAGTGCCATTTGGTGACTTTGCAGAAATGAAGGAAGAGTAAGCTGGTGAGGAGGGAGAAGAGATTGGGGGCAGATTGATGAGGGGATTACCTGGTTGCAGATGGGCTTGTACTTGAGCCCTGGCTTGTTCAGGATCTTTTCCAGCTGCTTGTGGTTAAAGTTGGACACCCCGATGGACTTGGTCAGCCCTGCGTCCTTACACTTCTCCAGGGCCTGGGGTGGGAGGGGTGGTGAGGGGTAACTGGCTAGAGAAGCATACTAAATGGTAGCATGAGTGGCTCTGGGTGAGGGAGAATCCAAGATGCAGATTGCAATAAATGAGACAGGAGTTGGCCAATAGGAAGAGGATGAGAACTAGGAGAATAAGAACTATTTTTACAAATAGTTTTTTAATTGGCTAAGAAGATAGAAAAAGAAAAGGATGAAAGCAGCCCAGGCAGGGTTAAGAGAACCAGTATGATCTTCAGCTGATTACCTAGAAAAATCTGGTAAAACACTAGCAGAACAAGCGCTAGGACAAAGGAGCTTGAGCTAGGTGTAGGCTGGGAAACAGGAAGCTGCCATGCTCGCCTCCCAGACTTTTGGCTTCCTATTTTCTCTTTGACCTCCTTTCCTATGATTGACATCAAACTCATTGGGCTCCAGCCCCACCTGTTCCTTGATGTTTTTTGAACATGGTGAGCTTTCTCCTGGCCTTCCCAGGTGGTGTTAGTAGTAAAGAAACTAGTAGACCTGCCAATGTGAGACATGCAAGAGAACTGGCTTTGATCCCTGGGTTAGGAAGATCCCCTGGAGGAAGGCACGGCAACCCATTCCAGGATTCTTGCCTGGAGAATCCCATGGACAGAGGAGCCTAATGGGCTACAGTCCATAGGGTCGCAGAGTTGGATATGACTGAAGCAACTTAGCACGCACACACAGACTTTCTTCTACCTTAAAATCTTTGCCTTGATTTTCTTTATGCCTACATCAGTCTTCCTCCAGATGCTCGCTTAATAAATTTCATCTCCTGAATGTCTTTGGTCAAATGCCATCTTCTCAAAGAGGACTGCAATGTCCCTTCTGTTTTTCTTTTTCTAAACAAATTATTTAATTTATTTATTTGGCTGTGCCATTTCTTAGTGGTAGCATGTGGGATCTTTGGCAATGGGATGCTAACTCTTGGCTTCCCTGGTGGCTCAGGTCAGACCCAGTTTCGATTCCTGGGTCAGGAAGATTCCCTGGAGAAAGGAATGACAACCTACCCTAGTATTCTTGGGGCTTCCCTACTGGCTAAGATGGTAACAAATCTGCCCAAAATGTGGGAGACATAGATTCGATCCCTGGGTTGGATAAATCCCCTGAAGAAGGGAAAGGCTATCCATCCCAGTGTTCTTGCCTGGAGAATTCCATGGACAGAGGAGCCTGGAGAGCTATAGTCCATGGAGTTGCAAAGAGTCAGACATGACTGAGAAACTAATACTTCCTGTGAACTCTTAATTGCAGCATGCGGGATCCGGTTCCCTGGCCAGATTGAACCTAGGGCCCCTGCTCTGGGAGCACTGCCCCATGTCCATTTCATTTTTAATTGCCTATCTGTGCCCCCAAACCATCCTGGCATTCTCAGTTCCCTGAATCAGGTTCACTTTGCTATATCACTGCATCCCTCCCCTGCCCAGTAGAACCTACCACACTATGGGGCCAGAGATCTTAGTTTTGTTCACAGGTATAGCCTGAGTACATGGAAGTACCCAGGGCTAAGTACATCACAGGCACTCAGTAACTACTTACTGAATCTACACAGATGGAATGTGAAACTGAGGTACAGGGACATCCATGGCCTTGTCCACGTCTACACAAGAGGCAGAATTGGACCCCGTTCACCTCTCCCCAGTTCCTTGTGAGTCTTCTCTCTCTCTCAGTTTGCAAAGATATGGCCTCTTTGGAGCTGCACTCACCTCCCACGTGATACAGAGATCCACTGTGTCAAAAGTGATGTTTCCATGGTGTCCTCTGGGATTGAGTTCTCCCCAGGCTGGAACACAGGAAAGAAGAGGAGGTCATATCAGGCTGTGCCTGGCTTCAGCCAAGCCGTTTGGAGCCTTTAGACCTTGAGACTAATGAAAAAATCTAGCCTTGTTCTTGAAAGGAAGAGGGAAATGTAGTACATTGAAAAAGTATACTTCTAGAAATATTTTTAACCTCTGAAGATTTAATAAATATTGCTTGTGAAAGGACAACTTGAGATATCCAAGACCCCATCATAGTGAGAGCCCAGAGTGGTGCCATGGCCAGATGGGCTCCTTGGTCCCGATCCTTGTGGGGTAAGACTCTTCCACCCCTGCTCTCCACCTGGAGGTCGTATGAGAAAGGGACTTGTGAGCATCTCAGGGCTGAGTCTCATCCTCTTTACACGTTCTGTGCCTTCCCTTGTCTCCACATCAGGATGTTCCCCAGACACCAGTGGGCACGAAGTCGAAATTTAAGAGTACAGGGCCTGGAAAATTTAGACATTTGTCCACAAGATCAAGGCAAAGACATTGAAACCAGTAAATCCATCTAATACTTTGGGCACCAGATGCAAAAAGCTGACTCATTGGAAAAGACCCTGATGCTGGGAAAGACTGAGAGCAAGAGGAGAAGGGGACGACGGAGGATGAGATAGTTGGATGACATCACTGACTCAGTGAACATGAGCTTGAGCAAACTCCAGGAGACAGTGTAGGACAGGGAAGCCTGGCATGCTGCTGTCCATGGGGTTGCAAAGAGTTGCACATGACTCAGCAACTGAACAACAACTAACCCTTCAGTCTGGGACTGGAATAGTGAGCTGGAATAGGGATAGGTGTCAAAAAAAGAAAAAACAAAGAGAATGTCAAAGTATTACGTATGATATGGCCCACTTTCACAGACTATGTCCTCTTTTTATTTCACTCCTGATGACATTAATAACCAAAGTAAAATAAGTCTCACTAACCTTCAGAGCAGTTGGGGAATGAATAAGATAAAGATCCATGTAGCTCAGTTGAAGTTTTCTCAGTGAGCTTTCCAGGCAGGTTTGGACCACTTCTGGATGGAAAAAAGTGTTCCACAGCTGCAGTGGCAGAAAGAGAAGTTGGGTGGGATCATTTAAGAATATTCAGGAGAGATGAATATAATGGTGAGTAAACAGAAACAACCAGAAACCCACTTGTGGTTGTTGGAAAGTGATAAGTCATCCTGTGAAGCTCGGGATTCTTTATCATCATAGTTTATTTTTGCACTGAAGTAAGACACCAATGTAGGAAGTTAGAATATGGTCTTACACAGGTGTTCTCAAAACTGGAAACATACAGATGTCTGGAGACTGGGATGGGAAATTGCATTTTTTAAAAAAATTTTTAAATGTTCATTTATTCTTTAGATAATTGACATACAGCACTGTATGCTTGGGGCTTCCCTGGTGGCTCAGAGGGTTAAGCATTTGCCTGCAGTGCAGGAGACCGGGTATCAATCCCTGTGCCAGGAAGATCCCCTGGAGAAGGAAATGGCAACCCACTCCAATACTCTTGCCTGGAAAATCTCATGGATGGAGAAGCCTGGAAGGCTACAGTCCATGGGGTCACAAAGTATCGGACATGACTGAGCAACTTCACTTTCACTTTCCCTGTATGCTTAAGGTGTACAGCATAATAATATGGCAGAAACCAACATAATATTGTAAAGCACACTTGCCACATCCTGTGGCAAGTGAACTCTTAGTTGTGGCATGTGGGATCTAGTTCCCCAACCAGGGATCAAACCCAGAACCCCCTGCACTGGTAATACAGAGTCTTAGCAACTGGACCACCAGGGTAGTCCAAGGAAACTGCATTTTAAACAAGGACATCAAGTGATTGTGATCTCGTCTGTATTCAATGATTAGATTTGCCAAAGAAAGTTAGGTCTCTTAGGAATTTTGGGGTAGAGGGAGTTTTAGTCACTTCATTTTAAGTGTAATAATACAAGGAAAATCTATCAAAATTACTAAGGATAAAGAAACTAAAGGATCCCATGAAAAGAGGATGGAAGATGAGAGTTAAGAGGGTTAGTGATGTAGGGATACCTCTGGAGCTGGAAGGAATGAATATCCATTCATAGACCAGGATGGGTTCACTACCATGAACACCATCTCCCTCCTCTTGGGCTGCATTACCTCCAATTCAAATGCTTTTTTTTCTATCAGTCAGTTCAAGAAACATGATGGGAAAAATTCCTCTCAGGTTCCCTTTCTAATCCTATTCAAATATTAAGTTCTTTTGTTTAAGATATGGCATCAGTGGATATAAACTATATGAGTAAAAATGGTTGAGAGTTTAAAAAAATACATTAGAAATGCTTTTATAAACATGAATGTTACCCTCATATGAGTTCCATGGTATTATTTTTCCTGTCTTATAGGAAAGAGAAACAAATGTCTATTGAGAATGCTATATAGGCTGAGATAAAAAGACTAAGGTTTAAAGAGGTCTAAAGACTTTTTTTTTCTGGTTAAGAAATTTCACAAAGTCAAATATATGGGATATTAAAAAGCTAAAATTTGATTATAGTTTCTATAACCCTACCTTTTCTGATAAATTGCTCTCTCTCACACTATAGCTCAAAAAGATGAAGTCATTACANAGTCAAATATATGGGATATTAAAAAGCTAAAATTTGATTATAGTTTCTATAACCCTACCTTTTCTGATAAATTGCTCTCTCTCACACTATAGCTAAAAAAGATGAAGTCATTACATCAAAATGTGAGTATAACAGAGTTGGAAAAGATAAATCCACTTTGAGATTTAAACCTTATGACAATAATAGCAGCTAGTATTATGAGCATTTAATATTTTTATTATGCATATTTTTAATATGCATTAAATATTTTTAAAGCTTTATATCTGTTTTTGATGTATTAATAATACTCAAAAAATCCTGTAAGGTAAATATTATTTAATTCATTTTACAGCTTGGGAAACTAAGGGACAGAATTTAAGTAGTTTGTCCAAAGTAAGTAAGTGACAGAACTTGGATTCAAATACAGGAAATCTGACCACAGAATTCACATTGCTATCCGTCTGTTCCAAACCAGCCTCCTCATAGTTCAAGGTCTGAGAGTGAACAGGAATTAAACCAGTGAGAAGAAGAATTTGCCAAGAAATGATTCCTCAAAGCGTGAGCTTCCAACAGATACACATGTAGCTGCACACAGCACCTTTGTAGTGTAGAATAAATCACCCCTCTTCACGGTACCACCTGCAAGCTTCATCTGGATGGCCCTCCCAATTTCTTCTTCATTTTGGTAAATATATGCCGAGTCAATATGGTGATAGCCAACATCAATTGCTCTCATGACAGCTTTTTCTACCTCACTCTTAACAACCTAGAAAAGCATAACAAGATAAAGATCTACTTAAATCAGGAACAGAGGACCAATTCCACAAGCAGACCTGTTCAATAGAAGCCATCACTCAAGAGTTAAGAGCTAGTGGTGACAAAACATAACATTGACTTTAATTTCATGGTAAATACTTAACACCTGAGTCTGAAGAAGAGGAGTCCTGATTTATAGCATTAGCCAATTTCTGTGGTAGAAATACTCCCACCATGGCTCATTTCATGCAACCAATGTTGGGAAAAGATACTTATGATGGAAACTTTGAGTTCATGAACTGGTCCCAGCGCATCATATCATTAACCCTCTATTTCTGGACTTCCACTATCTACATAATGTGTAGATTTACATAATATATAGACTTACCTTTCTAAATTAATTCACTTTGTAAGAGATCATTAAACTGGTTTCAACCCAGATATCCAGTGCAAAAATTTATCAGTGCAATGAGGACATAACTTCAGATGGAATAAATTAGTGAATTACCTAAGTAAACTTGGAGAAACACTTCAAATGACATTTGAAGAAGAACTAAAAATGTAAAAAAAAAAAACCAAAAATCACTTTTTTTCACTTAAAGATTTCTTATTATTAATTTCTCTTTTGGCTACTAAGTTCATCCTTAGCTAACATTTTCTTCCTCAAAACTGTTATTCTTCTTAGCTATCTACTGGTTTGCGGTCCACAAGGCTGGTCTTCTGAAATTATCTATAATTTTCACCTCTCCATTACCCCTGTTACTTTACTCAGTAGTAAAATGTCTCTTGGGTATGAATATATATATATATATATATATTTTAATTTGCAACTCCTGATGAGTTAACTAGTCCCATGGAGATGAACTTACTGTTCACAGATGAAAAAGCCAAGTCAAAATAAAGCAATAGTTCCTGCCAGTGTCCTTGCATCAGACTTCAACATCATACCCTGAATGACTCTCCTGCTGGGGCATCAAACATGAAGTTCAGTCTTCCAAACTGAGAGAGAATTTCCATGTGCCGCATGCTTCTTCCCACAGCTCAGTATTCATAGCCTGACCTCTAAAGGATATCTCCACCTCAGACCACAAAAAGTCCCTCTGAGATGAAAGATTAATCTCTTTCTCTAGGTCTTTTTATCCCCAAGATTTCTCTGGATGCTCTACGATTGGGGGTACATGGGAAGGGACAACTTGGATGCAGAAATTTCAGAGAAACTGCATCACAAGCAAATTTGCATCAAGGTCTCTGATACATGATAAATGGGCTTCCCTTGTAGTTCAGTCCATAAAGAATCCACCTGCAATGCAAGAGACCTGGGTTCTATTCCTGGATTGGAAAGATCCCATGAAGAAGGAAATGGCAACCCACTCCAGTATTCCTGCCTGGAAAATCCATGGACAGAGGAGCCTGGCAGGTTACAAGCCCATGGGTTTGAAGAGTCCGACACGACTGAGACTAAACTACCGATCACGACAGCCGGATTTCACTGATTGTGAAAGACTTAGGCACTCAGTCGTATCTCTTTGCAACTCCATGAACTATAGCCTGCCAAGCTCCTCTGTCCATGGAATTTCTCTAGTCAAGAATACTGGAGTGGGTTGCCATTTCTTTCTCCAGGGGATCTTCCCCATCCTGGGATCGAACTGATGTCTCCTGCATTGCAGGCAGACTCTTTATCGTCTGGGACACCATTGATGGGAATTATGGGACACCAGTTAGGGAAGCCATTGATTCTAATCTGCTGTGAAATGGCTAAAACTGGAAAGCAGATGAGAATAAAGGGAAAAGGTGGGCCCACCCCTGAAAATTTGAAAAGCACTGACTTAATGCACAAAATAAGCTACCCTGGAGAGAAGCATAATATAAATTAAGAAAGGGTGGTCCATCTGGATTTCCCAAATTCACACAATGACTGGTTCTGATCAGGACCCGAGTCTGCTATTCCTCCATCTCTAATACCATTCTGATTACCTTAGGAGCAGAGGTGTCCAATCCCAACAAAGGCATGAAGCATCCATCATTTATCTTTAAAGAAAAATGTTTCACTTGATTCATCTCCTCTCACTTTTCTGGCTAGACAAACTATGATTTTCCTCTTTATTAAGAGAAATCTGCAAAGGGAAGAAAATAGTACAATTTTTTTTTTTTTTTTTTAACACAGAAGTAGGATTGCAGTCCATCCTAAAGGAAATCAATCTTAAATATTCATTGGAAGGACTAATGCTGAAGCTGAAGCTGAAGCCACCTGATGTGAAGAACTGACTCACTGGAAAAGACCCTGAGGCTGGAAAAAACTGAGGGTAAGAGGAGAAGGGGGTGACTGAGGATGAGATGGTTGGATCTCAATGGATATGAGTTTGAGCAAACCCCAAGAGATAGTGAAGGACAGGGAAGCCTGGCATGCTGCAGTCTATGGCATTGCAAATAGTTGGACACAACTTAGCAACTGGACAAGGATTGCTGAATACGGCAATCTATATTCAATGTTTTGAGGAGCATTCATGCTATTTTTCATAGTAGCTACATTATTTGCATTCCTATTAACAGTGTACAAGTCTTCTGATTTCTCCACATTCTCTCCAACACTTATTGTGTCTATCAGCCTTTTAAAATAATAGCCATTCTGACAAGTATGACAGTATCTTATAGTTTTGATTTGGATTTTCCTGATGAATAGTGATGCTGACCATGTTTTTATACCTATTGGCCATTTGTTTGTCTTCTTTGGATAAATGACTTCATCAAAACTTTAATTTTGATTAATCAGGTTGAAATTGTCTGGTCAGCACCACTGAGGTCAGCCCACTCCATTTCCTGCAGGAATAAGAAACAATTTGCATGCTAAAACCCTTGTTGGCTGATCTTTCAAAGTATTGTTTTACTTTAAGATCTGGTAAGATAGTAATAAAGTTAATTTTTAAAAAACCACTAATTTTTGTGTTGCCAAATACTAATGTCATCTCATTAAAATTAGATAATACAAGGATGTTAGTTCAAACTTGACTAAAGTAAAAATGTCTTGGAGGATGCAAATATATCCACAAACACAAGAAATTATAGCAAAAAAAGTTTACTGGAATATACTAGAGACTTTTGTCATTGATCAGATAGGAGATAAATACTCCATATATATATATACAGTTGACCCTCCAACAGTGCAGGGATTGGGGTGCTAACCCAAGCACAGTTGAAAATCCACATTTAACTTTAGAGTCTCCTCTTCAGTTCTGCCTCTGTAGCTCTAACCAACCTGGGTTTACCAGTGTGGTACATATTTACTAGAAAAAAAAGCCACTTGGCCCCACATGTTTCAAACCTGTGTTGTTCAAGTTCAGTTCAGTTCAGTCACTCAGTCGTGTCTGACTCTTTGTGAACCCATGGACTGCAGCACGCCAGGCTTCCCTGTGCATCACCAACTCCCAGAGTTTACTCAAACTCATGTCCATTGAGTTGGTAATGCCATCCAAACATCTCATCTTCTGTTATCCCCTTCTTCTCCCGCCTTCAATCTTTCCCAGCATCAGGGTCTTTTCAAATGAGTCAGTTCTTCGCATCAGGTGGCCAAAAGATTGGAGTTTCAGCTTTAGCATCATTCCTTACAATGAATATTCAGGATGGATTTCCTTTAGGATGGACTAGTTGGATCTCGTTGCAGTCCAAGGGACTCTCAAGAGTCTTCTCCAACACCACAGTTCAAAGGCATCAGTTCTTCGGTGCTCAGCTTTCTTTATAGTCCAACTCTCACATCCATACATGACTACTGGAAAAAACATAATCTTGACTATACAGACCCTTGTTGACAAAGTAATGTCTCTGCCTTTTAATATGCTGTCTAGGTTGGTCATAACTTTTCTTCTAAGGAGCAAGTGTCTTTTAATTTCATGGCCGCAGTCACCATCTGCAGTGACTTTGGAGCCCCCCCAAAATAAAGTCTGTCACTGTTTCCACTCTTTCCCCATCTATTTTCCATAAAGTGGTGGGACTAGATGCCATGATCTTAGTTTTCTGAATGTTGAGTTTTAAGCCAACTCTTTCACTCTCCTCTTTCACTTTCATCCAGAGGCTCTTTAGTTTTTCTTCTCTTTCTGCCATAAGGGTGGTATCATCTGCATATCTGAGATTGTTGATATGTCCCCCAGAAATCTTGATTCCAGCGTGTGCTTCATCCATTCCAGCATTTCTCATGATGTACTCTGCATATAAGTTAAATAAGCAAGGTGACAATATACAGCCTTGACATACTCCTTTCCCGATTTGGAACCAGTCTGTTCCATGTCCAGTTATAAATTTGCTTCTTGATCTGCCTACAGATTTCTCAGGAGGCAGGTCAGGTGGTCTGGTATTCCCTTCTCTTTCAGAATTTTCCACAGTTCGTTGTGATCCACATAGTCAAAGGCTTTGGCATAGTCAATAAAGCAGAAGTAGGTGTTTTTCTGGAACTCTCTTGCTTTTTCAATGATCCAACGGATGTTGGCAATTTGATCTCTGGTTCCTCTGCCTTTTCTAAATCCAGCTTGAACATCTTGAAGTTTATGATTCATGTATTGCTAAAGCCTGGCTTGGAGAATTTTGAGCAATACTTTGCTAGCATGTGAGATGAGTGCAGTTGTATGGTAGTGTGAACATTCCTTGGCATTGCCTTTCTTTGGGATTGGAATGAAAACTGACCTTTTCCAGTCCTGTGGCCACTTTGCTGTTTTCCAAACAGCAAAATTTGAGTTTTCCAAATTTGCTGGCAGATTGAGTGTAGCACTTTCACAGCATCATCTTTTAGGATTTGAAATAGCTCCACTGGAATTCCATCACCTCCACTAGCTTTGTTCTTAATGATACTTCCTAAGGCCCACTTGACTTCACATGACAGGATACCTGGCTCTAGGTGAGTGATCACACAATCGTGGTTATCTGGGTCATGAAGATCTTTTTTTGTATAGTTCTTCTGTGTATTTTTGCCACCTCTTCTTAATATCTCCTGTTTCTGTGAGGTCAATACCATTTCTGTCCTTTATTGAGCTCATCTTTGAGTGAAACGTTCCCTTTGTAGCTCTAATTTTCTTGAAGAGATCACTAGATCACCTGAAACTAACACATTTTAAATCAACTATACCCCAATTCCATGAATAGAGGTGCCTTGTGAGCTAGAGTTTGTGGGGTCAAAAAGAGGGGAGACTGAAGAGAAGATACCCCGATAAAAATTTTTTAAAAGATTGAAAGTTATGCACACGATAGTCCACGGGTGAATTATTGGAGATAGTTTCACACTGAGAAAGGGAGAATCCATGACATGAGAGAACATTGCTTTCTCCATGTAAAGATTTTGGTATTTACCTCTAAGTGGATAGCTAGGATATATTCAAACTTGAATATGAAAAAGTTTGGTAATGTAGAACCAAATCTTTTACCTTTTGGGGAAGTAAAAGCTAAGGCAGTTGTCCAGTGGACCCTGGGAGGGCATTTATGTGCCCAGTTGCCCTTGACTTTTGTGTGCAAACTTACACATCAGTGCTGATTGGCGGTAGACTATTTTTAAGACTCTCTTCTAAGTACAATTAAAGTCATACAGCAAACTATGTATTACAATCAAAGAGGAAATAGTCAAGCACAGTTTTAAATATTAGAGAGAGTAAATGAAAACATCTATGGTGTTTCACATGGCAAACACCAGCCCTTCTCAGACTGTGAGAATCGCCATGAACCTGTCTTTCAAGAACAGGTCTGAGTCTGATCTGAAAAAGGAGAACTTATCCAGACACTATATTTCATTGGAGAGTACTGACTATTCTAATATGGATACAATCAGGCTATCATTTGCAGAGTTAAAACTATGGATACTGGACTTCCCTGGTCACTCAGTGATAAAGAATTTGCCTGCCAATGCAGGAGACATGAATTCAATCCCTGATCTGGGAAGATTCCACATGCCATAGAGGAACAAAGTCTGAGGACCACAACTACTGAACCTGTGCTTTAGTGCCCGGGAGCCACGATTACTAAAGACGGTGTGTCCTAAAGCCCATGCTCTGCAGCAGGAGAAGTCGCCGTAATGAGAAGTCCAGGCACCACAGCTAGAGAGTAGCCCCAACTTGATGCAACTAGAGAAAAGCCCTAGCAGGAAAGAGGACACAGTGCAGACAAAACTTAAAAAAGAAAAGGAAAGGAAACCTACAGATATCATGCTATGAATAAAGCGAATAAACAATGAGAAAAATGTTCCTTCACTGGTTAACTTTTCACCCCTGACTACTAAGGGGAGCAAGTCCTCTGGAAAGCTTTCACACATTGTTTTTTCTCTCTTTCCTTTGCATTTTCAACAATGTGCTGTGTGTGGTAGGTGGGGGTATAAGGCTACTGGATTCACCAAGACTCTAGGAAAATAAATGGAAGAATCAGTGACTTGACCCACATTATATTTGCAAAAAGACTTTCTCCAAAACACATTTTGAAAACACTTGCAAAAGTCAACGGCAAAGAAAGAATTTTAAAGGCTTCCGGGGAACAACAGATGACACCTTCCAAGGAACCTCCATTAGACTATCAGCAGATTTCTCAACAGAAACTTAATAGGCATGTAGGAGGGGAGAAGGATGAAAGTATCATTTTCAAGATACTGAAAGATGAAAGCTGTCAGCCAAGAATACCCCACCTGGCAAAATTATCATTCGGCTATAAAGGCAAAATAGGGAGTTTTCTCAGACAAACAAAAGTTGAGGAAGTTCATCAAGTTTCAATAACTTTTCCTGCATTACATAAAATGTCAAAAGAACCTCCTCTACTAGAAACAAAAGGCAAAACTTTGAGTAGATAATGACAGACATAATCAGGAAGCTAAAGATTTATATCAAAATAGGTTTTTGGAAAAAAACACTTTATTATAGAGACTTCCCTGGGAGTCCACTGGTTAAGACTCCAGCGTAGGTGGTACAGGTTTGATCCCTGGTCTGGAAACTAAGGTCTCACATGCTGCCACAGGGTGAAGCCAAATAAATAAATAAAAACACTTTATTCTAAAAGAAGTATTAGATTTCCTCATTTGCATCCTTTATTTTTAATTTGAGAAACAACCCTGTGACTGCTTGTCATGGGGTTTGATGGTAACTCTTATGGTTTCAGATCTTAGGTTAAGCTTCAGGATTATTCAGTCTGAATGTCAGGTTTCACAACATCAATTCCAAACAGGCCAATATTACTATGACCTTCTAGTATTTTGCTAGGAGAATCTTAGCTGAATTTCTGAATGAATCCCATGGTTTTTCAAATCCATAGTGTTTGGCACTGCTGTTTCCATGGGTCCTTGTTGGCAAAGACTATTTTTGGTGACTTTGATTCCAAAGAATAAAACATAGAGATTATTATCAAACTAGGAATTTTGCCCCAGTTAGCTGAGTTCTACAACTACAAGGCTCTTCTTTCAGTCTGCCTCAGGCATGGGTGACATTCAGAGGCTGTACCATCTTAGATTTTATCTCTGAACCTTGCTATAGTTCAGTGAATATCTGTTCTTTATCTTTGTGGTACTATAGGTCAGCATGGATTGAAGCAGTTACTTTGCTGTGTGAGTTGTGAAAGAATCTGGCACCTCCAACTGCTGTGCAGGCAGAAAATGACCAGATGAGGAAAATGAAAGTTGCTCAATCATGTCCAACTCTCCAAGCCAGAATTCTGGAGTGGGTAGCCTTTCCTTTTGCCAGGGGATCCTCCCAAGCCGTTCAAACCCAGGTCTCCCACACTGCAGGTGGATTCTTTACCAGCTGAGCCATAAGGAAAGCCCAAGAATACTGGAGTGGGTAGCCTAACCCTTCTCCAGCCTATCCCTTCTCTTTTCGATGAGGAAAACTGCCACAAATTTGTAGAGGTACGCAAGTCAGTTCATAGATATGGAAGGTCCTTTGAAGTCAAATTCCACTCTCCTTAGGAGGGAAATAGCCCTTTGAAAACTAATTTATCCAAAACTATTCCACACAGTTTCGTGTGGATCACCTGGAAGTCTGCTAACCTGCTTTGCTAAGACATAGGTAATGACCACAAAATAGCCTATTTGCCATTCTATCTCACCTTCATAGACCTGAAAACTATCAGAAACACTGACAATTTGAGTGTTGAATTCTTGAACAGTGGTGTCATGAGATAATCACAAAATCTGACTCTTAGCAGATCCTCAAAAAAGTTCTTTAAAAAGTTAAAAGAAATTAACTGTTAGAGGGTTCAGCAGAGTGGTATAGCAGAGGTGTGCTGGGCCCATAACACAGAAGCTGATGGATCAAAATTGCGCTCTGCTCTCTGTTTAGGGCTTCCTAAACTGGTGGCTCAAACAGTAAAAAATCTGTCTGCAATGCAAGAGACCTGGGTTTGATCCCTGGGTCAGAAGATTCCCTGGAGAAGGGAATGGCAACCCACTCCAGTATTCTTACCTGGAGAATCCCATGGACAGAGGAGCCGGAAGGGTTACAGTTTATGGGGTGGCAAAGAATCAGACTCCTTGAGCAACTAACACTTTCACTTTCAAACTGTTGGAAGGAATAAAAATTGGACCCTACATTGTTTATCTTAACACTAGACTATTTTTAGAGCAGTTGGATTGACAGGGAAATCCCTCCTCTCCTCCCCACCCCCCGCCACACTTTGCCCTGTTATCAGCATTTTGTGTTGCTGTGCAACTTTTGTTAAAACTGATGAGCTAATATTGATACTTTACTATTAAGCAAGGGCCATAGAGTGCAAAACAATTCAAACTTTTAGTTGTACAGCAGCTCTATGCATACTAAAAAAAAGCATATTGATATAAGAATCCACCATTACTGTATACATAATATAGAATAGTTTCACCACCCTGAACATTCTGTGTGCTCCAGTATCCATCTTTCCCTTTCTTTCCTCTTTTAAATCCCTGGCAACATTGATCTTTTTACCCTCTTTATATTTTGCTTTTCCCAGAATGTTATACAGTTGGAATCATATATATAGTATGTAGCTTTTTAAGGTTGCTTTTTTCACATAGCAATATGCATTTAATTTTCCTCCATGGCTTTTCATACCCTGATAATTTATTTCTTATCACTGAATAAGATTCTACTGTGGATAAAATTATGTCTCTGTATCCAGTGAATCTCTATATTTATAACTTGGGTGGCTCAGTGGTAAAGAATTCACCTGCCAAGCAGGACTCAGGTTCAGTCCCTGGGTCAGGAAGATTCCCTAGAGAAGGAAGTGGCAATGCACCCAGTATTCTTGCCTGGGAAATCCTGTGGACAGGGGAGCCTGGTGGGCTACAGTCAAGGAGTCACAAAGAGTTGGGCACAACTTAGTGATTAAACAGCAATTAGTAAAACTAGCATAACCATTCATGTGCAAGATTTTGTGTGGATATAAGTTTTCAGCTTTTTTGTGTAAATATCAAAAAGCACAATCGCTGGATCTCTTACTAAGAGTATGTTTAGTTTTGTAAGAAACCCCAAACTATTGACCAAAAAGAACAGTACCATTTTGCATTCCCAGGACTCATGAAGGAGAGATTCTATCGCAACATTCAATGTTGTCACTGCTTTGAGTCTAGCCATTCTGATAGGTATATAGGAGAACATAATAGTTTTTTTTTTTTTAGTTTGCAAGTCCAAATGACACATATTTTTCATATGCATATTTTCCATCTTAGTATCTTCTTTGGTAAAGTGTCCAAGAATATTTCTTTCTGTATTTCCAGAGGATAAAAGTGGGACTCAAAAATTAAGGACCAGTCCCTGGTCATACAACTGCACACTCGTCACAATGAACAGAAAACTTTCTGGCTTCCAGTATAGAGACTTGTCCACTAGCCCCTCTTAAGTTCAAGCACTGAAGTTATATTTCCATTAAAATACAGTAACAAGGACCAAGAACTGAGACCTTGCTCTATAAGATTGCAGCTTATTCCTACAAATGATAATATATTTTCTACTCAAGATAAGTTTCCAACCAGTAACAAGAGTATGAGGCAAAACCCAGGTGCAGTGTTTCTCATCCAGCACTCAGCTGTGAAGGAAAGTTACACGGCTCAATATCGCCTGGAGTTAAAACTCCCCTCCAGGTGCTCCTCACCATGCTACGCAAAACAAAGAACTCTCTCACCTGAAGGGAAAAAAATGGACTTTAATGTTGATTGTGACCAGCTCCCAGCCCATCCAGCCTCTGGCTGATCTCCAGAATTCCTTGCCCAGACATTTAAGAGAAAGTACTCCAACAACCTTGGAGAAGAACAGGCCCCCTTAAGACAGTAGCTTTCCACATATATGCCTATATATACTTACTCTTTTCTTGGGTTAGTGCAGCAGCTCACTAATCTGACTGCTGCCCCTTCTCGCCTCATTAAAGGTGATCTGTTCTGTAAAGTGCCAGTCTGGTTCTTTTTCTGAACCTCACCTCTCTAACTCCCTTACCCTACGGTTTTTGGTGCAGAAACCATGGAGGTTGTGTCCTTCTCATTCTCCACGGCCAGCTCTTTGGAGCGTGGAAGCCTATCGAGCTCACTTTCCCACCCAGACTTTCAAGATCTCCTCGAGAGGACGCCCTGTGCCTTCGTGAGTGGTACAAGTCCTGTGTGAGGGCTTTATAGGTTTTCCACATAACCCGAGGAATACTGGTCTCTCTCCTTCTCTCTCTCCCTCTTTTCTTTACACTTTCTTTTCCTCAAGACCGACCAACTCCAGGACAGAGGCCTTTTGCCATTTGACCTCCCTCCATCCACCATGAATTCTAGCCTGACGCAGTAGCCCAAGTAAGCTTGGACGGTACTCTAGGGCCCCATAGACTATCCTCCTTTCTGGGTTCCCAGAGAACCCTCTGGCCAAAAGACCGTCTGGGGAGGTACATGGAGGACGCCCCTCCCTCCTTCAGAGCCCCTCTCTCTCTGCCTAGTTAAAAGATTAGGTGATGACCCTTTTCTCTCCACCGGACAGTCGATAGCCTTTTGCTATGGGGTCAAGCCAATCTGTCCCACGGGACTCTCCCTTGGCCTGCATAAAATGAAACCTCAAACCTCTATTCTTGACCAATCTCAAGGTTCATAAACTCGAGTCACTTTGCACTCAAATTTGGCCTCAATACAAACTGTATAACCAAAACCACTGCCCTGAGTTTGGGACTTTCTAATTCAATATTTTATCAGATCTCACTAATTTCCTCAAATGGAATGGCAAATGGTCAGAGGTCCCCTATATTCAAGCCTTCTGGGACCTTAGAAGCCATCCTTCTCTCTGCAAGGACTGTTCTACCTATCAAATCCTCCTCTGCTCTCTCTCCCCCTCCATTACAAAAGAATCCAAATCTAAAGCCCCCAAAAGGCCCCCTAAATCACCAGCCCCCGATTTTGACTTGGCACATGAGCCTCTTCCCTACCGCCCAGAGAAAAAGCTTCCAGAGACGAGACCCCATCTTCTAGCCCTTCCTCCTCCAAAAGAGTCTAAAACCCCCAAAGGGATTTTCATCCCCCCTCCATTGGCCAGGACCTGAAGCAACCACATGCTTCCTCTCAGAGAGGTAGCGGGACCAGAGGGCCCTATACGGGTTCATGTGCCTTACTCAATTTCTGATATGAGCCAAACTGAGGAAAAATTGGGATCCTTTTCAGAAAATCCTACTAGATACAAAAAAGAATTCCTCCACCTTACACAAGCATATCATTTAACCTGGAATGATCTTTATTACATCCTAAATGCCACTTTAACCCCTGATGAAATGGATATGGCAGGCAGCCCAGACTCATGCTGATCAGCTCCATAACTAAGATAAGACTAATCCGGTGGCTGATCATGCAGTCCCTTTAACTGAGCCAGGGTGGACATATGAAGCAGGTGAGGCTGGTATCCAGTACCCGCATCATATGGTCACCTGTTTACTAGAAGGAATGTTAAAAAGCTCTCACATTCATGTTAACTACGATTAGATTAAGGAAGTGACTCAAGAAAAAGAACAAAATCCTGCTCTTTTTCTTTCATGGCTTACTGAGACAGTCCAAAAATACACTAATCTAGATATTTCCACCCCCACCAGACTTCTATACCTACACGTCCAGTTCATAAGCCAGTCAGCCCCCAATATTCACTGAAACTAGGCCAGTTAGAGAAGGGCCCTGAAATCCCTCAGTGAGATCTCCTAGAAATAGCCTTTAAAGTTTTCAACAATAGGGAGGAAGAAGTGAAAAAAGAAAAAGAAAAGGAAAGAGAGGCCAAATATTCTCTATTTGTTGCA
This sequence comes from Redunca redunca, assembly GCA_006410935.1. Lineage (NCBI taxonomy): Eukaryota > Metazoa > Chordata > Mammalia > Artiodactyla > Bovidae > Redunca > Redunca redunca. The sequence continues at coordinate 78,970 of SJYQ01001269.1, forward strand.
GCTATCCAAGAAAAAAATTCAACCCCTTTGGCCCATCAACCTCGGCCCACCCATATGGGACCTAACCCTCCAGGCCCGTACTATAGATATAACCAAACGAGACACTGGGCTAGGTCTTGCCCAAATCCCCAGCCACCCACCAAACCCTGCCCCACCTATAAACAATGGGGCCACTGGAAAATAGATTGTCCTCAGACACTACCCACGAAATCTTGGGGTCCACCCCAGGCCCAACAACAATGGGCCAGGAGAGAGACTCAGGCAAGCCTCGGCAACTCAGACCATGGTTCCTTGGATGAAGTGAGAGACGATCCATTTGTGCCTGAGTTGCTCCAGTGACGGAGCCCAAGCTCCGGACCCCAGTCCCATACAGATGGACTCAGAGCTTCTGGTAATTGGCACAGTGGCTGGACACAAAGTCTCATTCCTAATAGACACCGGAGTGGCCTTTTCACTTTTAACCTCCTTCAGGGCCCTCTCCAACCTTCAAAAGTGGCCATCGAAGGGGGTCTCAGGCATCCCTTTTTATCCCAAAATAACCCCTCCTTTCCTTTGTTCCTTTGACAAAACAACACTAACATATTCTTATATAGTAGTTCCTCAATGCGCAATGGCATTGATGGGACGTTATCTTCTGGCTAAGCTACAAACTTCTATAAACCTCCCATTCTTAGATCCCATATCAATTCTTTGCATCCAAATGGCACCCAAACCCCTGGCCAGCCTTCACTCCCAAAACCTGCCCCCTGACCTTCCCCTGATAGATCCTCAGGTCTGGGATACTGAAGCCCTGTCAGTAGCCTGACACCATTTTCCCATACAGGCCTTTCTTAAAAATCCCTCTCAAGAAATAACCCATACTCAGCATAACCTGACCACAGAATCCCGACAAAGACTTAAACCAATAATCTCCCGACTGCTTAAAGCCAGCCTTTTGCAGCCTATCTATCCTCCTCATAATGCTCCTATACTGGCAGTCAAAAAGGGACCCCACTCCTGACATCTAGTTCAAGATCTTCGCAAGATCAGAGGCCGTTATACTCATATACTCCGTGGGCACTAACCCCTACACTCTTCTCTCACATATTCCCCCTGACAACTCTATTTCCTGGTATTAGACCTCAAAGATGCTTTCTTTACTATACCTCTACATCATTCCTCACGGCCCCTATTTGCCTTCACCTGGACGGATCCAGACACATATCAATGTCAACAATTAACTTGGACCGTTTTACCACAAGGGTTTAGAGATAGCCCTCATTTTTTCCGTCAAGCCCTTCAAAGGGACCTACAAACTTTAGACCTAGGCTCTACTACCTTACTCCAATATGTAGACGATTTTTTGTTATGTAGTTCCTCTCACCATAGCTGCCTAGTCCACACTGCAAAGTTATTAAACGCCCTAGGCAACTGGGGCTACAGAGCCTCACTCTCCAAAGCACAAATTGCTTTCAACACTGTCAGTTACATGAGGTTACTTCTCACGCCCACATCCAAAATAATCCCAGCTCAGAGACTTCAAGCCTTGACACAGACCCCCAGGCCCCAAACCAAGAGAACTTCTTCCTCTGTTAGGTCTCTTAAACTTCTTCCAAATATGTGTCCCAACATTTGCCCTCCACACAAAATCTCTCTACCAAGCTACTTGAGAAAACTTAGATGAACCCTATTGGCCCCCACCTCTCTCCACACCCTAATTCAGCCTCTTAGCAAACATTTACTACAGGCCCCTTCTCTTTACTTACCCGATTACACCAAGCCTTTCTTCCTTTTTGTATTCTCTACATGAACATGACTTAGGGATTCTGTGCAAAAGGGGGGAGATATATGGGGGCCTCTAGCTTACTTATTTAAACAACTCGATCTCATCATGCTCAGATGGCCACCTGGTCTCCAAGCCTTAGCTGCAACCACCCTCTTAATACCTGAAGCCCAAAAACTAACCTGAAATGCTCCTCTAAATATATGCTCTCCTCATTCCTTCAAAGATTTATTCTGTCATCGGGCTTTCCTTTCTCTGCCCCCGGCTCAACTACAAAGCCTCCAGGCACACCTCCTCGACCCATTCCTTTCTTTTATGCCTTCTAAACCTCTTAATCCTGCTAGCTTACTCCCTACACCAGATCCAGAAGCAGAGCACCTATCTTATGACTGTGTTCAGACCTTAAATATGACACTTATCCATTTGAATATATAACTGATCAGCCCCTTACTGACTCTACAGTCCCATCCTAGTTCATAGATGGCAGTGCCCAGAAACAAGCCCTATTTGGGGCTGGATCCGCTATAGCCCGAGCTTCCCTGGTGGCTCAGACGGTAAAGTATCTGCCTACAATTCGGAGCAGAGGAGGCAATGGCAACCCACTCCAGTACTCTTGCCTGGCAAATCCCATGGGTGGAGGAACCTGGTAGGCTGCAGTCCATGGGGTCGCTAAGGGTCGGACATGATTGAGCAACTTCTCTTTCACTTTTCACTTTCATGCATTGGAGAAGGAAATTGCAACCCACTCCAGTGTTCTTGCTTGGAGAATCCCAGGGACGTGGGAGCCTGGCGGGCTGCTGTCTATGGAGTCGCACAGAGTCGGACACGACTAAAGTGACTTAGCAGCAGCAGCAGCAACACAGTGCGGGAGACCCGGATTCAATCCCTGGGTCGGGAAGATCTCCTGGAGAAGGAAATGGCAACCCACTCCAGTATTCTTGCCTGGAAAATCCCATGGGTGGAGGAACCTGGTAAGCTATAGTCCATGGGGTTGCAAAGAGTCGGACACGACTGAGCGACTTCACTCACTCCACTTCCCACTATAGTTCAGGGACAGCTCGACAGAGTTATCCCTCCTTGCCTCATCAAGTCAGCCACACTCCCAGCTCACACATCCTCACAACAGGCTGAACTGATAGCTCTTACACAAGGTTTGAGCCTAGCCAAAGACCAAAAGATAAACATTTACACTGACTCCAAATATGTCTATAACACATTACATTTTAACATTATAATATGGAGGGAGAGGGGATTCCTCACTCAGAAGGGCACACCTATTCTCAATGCTTCTTTTATTTCTGAACTCCTCCATGCCGCTCAGCTCCCAAAACGAGCTGCTGTAAGATATTGCTGGGGACATCAGTGACAAAGTCCTATCTCCTTTTATAACAATATAGCAGATCCCAAACAAAGCAGCAAGCTGCCTCTGTTAGTCCTGTCTTTACTATGGCCCAAATAGATGAGCCTAACATCCGCCCATTACTTTCATATTTGCATTCCCTTTTCTACCCCTCTGCAAAAGTACTTAAGGCTTTCCTTCAGAACTTTATTGAGTTAACTAAGGACGATGTGACTTATTGAATTAATCTGACTCAAACTTGTACCATTTGTCAGCAGACAAATTCTAACATTCGCCCCCCTCCTTTCCCCACCCACCAAATTGCGGACATCCTCCCGCACAAGACTGGCAGGTAGATTTCACCCACATGCCATCTGTAAAAAGGGTTAAATTTCTCCTAGTCTTCATATATACATTTTCTTGATAGATTGAAGCTTTCTTATCTACTGACAAACAAGCCCCTACTGTGGCTCAGCTTATTCTTATTGAAATCCTCTCCAGGTGTGGAGTGCCTTCCTCCCTCCAGTCTGACAACGGGCCCAAGTTCACATCCAAAATCACCCAAAATATTGCATGAGCCCTTCAAGTTACTTGGAGGTTTCACATTCTTTATCACCCCTGGTCTTCTGGTAAGGTTGAGAGAGGCAACCGAGTCCTAAAAAAAAAAAAAAAAAACTCTGACCAAATTAATGATCAATCTTCATCAAGACTAGACTAAACTTCTCACTTTAGCCCTCTAAAGATCTGGGCCCTACCAAAAAAAAAAACCCCTTAAATATCAGTCCATTCAAGGCCATGTATGGGAGGCCCATAGTACCTTTGGGCCTTCCCCATTCCCAGGACAGTCCCAAACTGCCTTCCCACCTTCCTTTTCCTTTACTTGCCCAGATAAGAGATGCCCTTTGGCAACATATGGACCTAACTTACTCCCTCGACAGCAACCCAATCTTCCATACCCATCCCTACAAACAGGAGACAAAGTCTATATGACAGTTCAGTCCTACTCAGATCTAACCCCAAAATAGCAAGGACGCTACAAGGTAATTCTGCTGACCCCTACCACTACAAAATTAAAATAAACCACCCCTTGGGTACACATCACCTGGTTAAAAAAGGTTATGCAGCCCAATGATGAAAATGCTTGCCAGACTAATACTTATCAAGTTTCTCACACAGGCCCTACAACTCTAAAGTTCTCACGGCTTCCACTGGCCTCAACTGGCGATGGATGAGCCTGTCGGTTTCACAGCTTCAATTATTCCTGGAACAACTTTTAGCAGATATCTGGGTCTTGAGTCCTCAAGGATCCACGCTTGAACACACTGAAGATTACATCTGTGGCTACAAGAAAGGTTTTATAACTTTTACCCCTTCGAAATCCAATTCTTTTCCATAGTAATCTATCTTATGCTCACTTCCCCAAATGTTTATTATCTTCTTCTTATCCTCCCTTCTTCCTCTGACCCACGAACTCCTTCAACATCCTAACCTCAACTATCTATTGCAGACCCTTAATTTAACCCATACCCTTCTCAATGCAGAGAAGGCAATGGAAACCCACTCCAATACTCTTGCCTGGAAAATCCCATGGATGGAAGAGCCTGATAGGCTGCAGTCCATGGAGTCGCTAAGAGTCGGACACGACTGAGCGACTTCACTTTCACTTTTCACTGCCATGCATTGGAGAAGGAAATGGCAACCCACTCCAGTGTTCTTGCCTGGAGAATCCCAGGGATGGGGGAGCCTGGTGGGCTGCCATCTATGGGGTCACACAGAGTCCGACACGACTGAAGTAACTTAGCAACAGCAGCAGCTTCTCAATGCTTCTAACACACAATTGGCTAAAGACTTCTGGATATGTTTATCCATAATTCCTCTGTGAGATTCATCCCTCCCTACATCCATCCTCAACTGGACCACAGGTAACATGTCCCTACACCACTCATACTTTGGAGAGCCTTTATTTGTCTCATATTTTAAATATCTTCACACTAGTGACCAAATCCGAAATTCAGACATATTCAAAATCTTTACTCACCAAACTTTTCTCCTTCAATGAAAAATGTCCAATAGGAGGCCCTGTTGCCCTCAGAGTAACACTGTTACAACCAGCTCCTTTTTGCATGTCCAGAAATTCCCAAAACAGTTCATATGACCATGGACCCAATCCCTAACTCCATGTGCAACCATACCTCCACCTCTTTGCCACTGGAAAGGCTATATATAATGTTTCTGGTACTACAGGACACTCTTTAACCTTTTCAGGGTGGTTTCCCTCAACATATTCCTCCACTTCTCCCATTGTTGGGGCCACCTTAGTGGGGTCTGTGAGTGTCCTTGAATGAACAATCAAACCCCCCCTCCCCTGCCCCCCGACTCCTCTTCACCATCAACTTCAGCTGTTGTGTTATGACTCCCAGCCTATTTTTCCTGTGTGGGGCATCTATATACCTCTCTCTACCTACTAATTGGACTGGGACCTGCACCCTGGTTATACTCCAATCCAAACATTTTAATAGCCCCCAATGATCAGCCCTTGCCTACTCCTCTCATCCACAAGTGAATAAAACGAGCCATTTATTTCAATCCCCTGTTAGTAGGACTAGGAATAGTGGCTGGAATTGGAAAAGGAACCTCTGGCTTAACCACCTCCATCCAAAACTATCAGACACCATCTAAAGACCTATCAGACAGCCTCCAAGAAATAGCTCAAGGCCTAATAACTATCCAAAATCAACTTGATTCCTTGGTGTCCATAGTTGTAAAAAATTGACGGAGATTAGATCTACTCACTATAGAGAAGGGAAGTCTGTACCTTTTCCCAAATGAATCTTGCTGTTTCTGTGCCACCAGTCTTTTATTGCCCAAGGAGGTACAAAAAACCTTCCAGATCAAGCCTCATGAATCCGCCAGAGATTAAACAACTCCTGGCCGTCATGGTTAACAGATTGGAACTGGATGCCTTGGGTTTTACACTTTCTCAGACCATTAATTTTTATCATCCTCCTACTCACCTTTGAACCTTGTTGGTTTAAACTTTTCCAGGGATTCCTCCAAGACCGAATCCGAGCCATTTTCCAAGACCAAGTCAAGACTGTTCTTTTGCTGGAGACTCTGACAGCTATAATAGAAAATCAACACCAGAGGCCTTGGACTTCCTCTCAGACCACGAACCTCTGACCCTCATTTATCAGCACCAAGAAGCCCTGAGCATTAGCAATGCCCACCTCTCTTTCTCTTTTTGTATACATTCCTTAGGGTCTGAAATGAAGGAAAGTTCAGTTCAGTTCAGTTCAGTCACTCAGTTGTGTGTGACTCTTTGCAACCCCATGAATTGCAGCACGCCAGGCCTCCCTGTCCATCACCAACTCCCGGAGTTCACTCAAACTTATGTCCATTGAGTCAGTAATGCCATCCAGCCATCTCATCTTCTGTCATCCACATGGCTCAAAATAGCCTGGAGTTAAAACTCCCCCTCCAGGTCCTCCCCAACATTCTATGCAAAAAAAAAGAACTCTTTCACCCGAATGGAAAAAAATGGACTTTAAGGTTGATTGTGTCCAGCTCCCAGCCCATCCAGCCTCTGGCCGATCGCCAGAATTCCTTGCCCAGCCATGTAAGAGATACTTACTCAGATCAACCTTGGCGAAGAACAGGCCCCCTTAAGAGTTCAGTTCATTTCAGTTCAGTCGCTCAGTCATGTCCGACTCTTTGCGACTACATGAATCACAGCACGCCAGGCCTCCCTGTCCATCACCAGCTCCTGGAGTTCACTCAAATTTACGTCCATTGAGTCAGTGATGCCATCCAGCCACCTCATCCTCTGTTGTCCCCTTCTCCTCCTGCCCTCAATCCCTCCCAGCATCAGAGTCTTTTCCAATGAGTCAACTCTTTGCATGAGGTGGCCAAAGTACTGGAGTTTCAGCTTCACCATCGGTCCTTCCAATGAACACCCAGGACTGATCTCCTTTAGGATGGACTGGTTGGATCTCCTTGCAGTCCAAGGGACTCTCAAGAGTCTTCTCCAACACCACACTTCAAAAGCATCAATTCTGTAGCACTCAGCTTTGTTCACAGTCCAACTCTCACATCCATACATGACCACTGGAAAAACCATAGACTTGACTAGATGGACCTTTGTTGGCAAAGTAAAGTCTCTGCTGTCTAGAGACATTTTAATGTCTAGCACATTTTAATATGCTGTCTAGATTGGTCATAACTTTCCTTCCAAGGAGTAAGCATCTTTTAATTTCATGGCTGCAATCACCATCTGCAGTGATTTTGGAGCCCCCCAAAATAAAGTCTGGCACTGTTTCGACTGTTTCCCCATCTATTTCCCATGAAGTGATGGGACCAGATGCCATGATCTTCGTTTTCTGAATGAGCTTTAAGCCAACTCTTTCACTCTTCTCTTTCACTTTCATCAAGAGGCTTTTTAGTTCATCCTCACTTTCTGCCACGAGGGTGGTGTCATCTGCATATCTGAGGTTATTGATATTTCTCCCAGCATTCTTGATTCCAGCTTGTGCTTCCTCCAGCCCCGAGTTTCTCATGATGTACTCTGCATAGAAGTTAAATAAGCA
>SJYQ01001269.1:86688-102434 GCA_006410935.1 Redunca redunca
GTACTCCTTTTCCTATTTGGAACCAGTCTGTTGTTCCATGTCCAGTTCTAACTGTTGCTTCTTGATCTGCATACAGGTTTCTCAAGAGGCAGGTCAGGTGGTCTGGTATTGCCAACTCTTTCAGAATCTTCCACAGTTTATTGTGATCCACACAGTCAAAGGCTTTGGCATAGTCAATAAAGCAGAAATAGATGCTTTTCTGAAACTCTCTTGATTTTTTGATGATCCAGCAGATGTTGGCAATCGAATCTTTGTTTCCTCTGCCTTTTCTAAAACCAGCTTGAACATCAGGGAGTTCAGGGTTCATGTATTGCTGAAGCCTGGCTTGGAGAATTTTGAGCATTACTTTACTAGCATGTGAGATGAGTGCAACTGTGAGGTAGTCTGAGCATTCTTTGGCATTGCCTTTCTTTGGGATTGGAACGAAAACTGACCTTTTCCAGTCCTGTGGCCACTGCTGAGTTTTCCACATTTGCTGGCATATTGAGCGCAGCACTTTTACAGCATCACCTTTCAGGATTTGAAATAGCTCAACTGGACTTCCAACACCTCCACTAGCTTTGTTTGTAGTCATGCTTCTGAGTTGGCCCCACTTTCCCCAGTGCCTGTGATGGCTGATGGCCATCTCCCCCTCAGTAGGCATCAGTGCCAAGCAAGAGTGGCTGGAGGAGGAGCCTGTGCAGGGGGGATGGCCTGGACTGAGGTGGTCCTGCAGGCTGGTCAGAGCATCAAGCAGTGCCCCATGGACTTGAGAGCAGTCACATGTTCACACACTCTTGCAAAGTAGAGACTTGGCTCCTTGCACCCTCTGATAAAGCCCCACAAGATTTCAAATGAGTCGAGGGGGCTCGTCTTCCCAGGGCCAGTCCTCAGACCTGGGGTTCCTAACATGGGTCTTATACCCCTCGATCTTTAAGGGCAATCTCTGAGCCTGTTGGTACTTTTCCTCTTCTGTGTCACCTGCTAGGGGTGTGGGTCTTAACTAGATTTCTTCTCCTACATGCCAGCTAGACTCTGTGAGTTCTTTCTTGATGGCCTCAGGTGTAGAAGAGCCACTACTCTTCTGCTACTCTTCAAATTTTTTGCAGGAAAAGTTACTCTATATATAGTGGTATTTTTTTCTTTTTTTGTTGCACAGCTCAGCTTGGGAAAACTAGTTACCCAACCAGGGATCAAACCTATGCCCCCTGCAGTGGAAGCATGGATTCTTAACCACTGGACCACCAGGGAAGTCTCCAATTCTGCCTTTTAATCCCCAACCAAGTATCCTCGCTTTGAAGTCTTTATTATTTCACATACACAAAAAGCAAGAAGGCTTAAACTAGAGACACAGTTTTTAATTAGCTCCACCAATCATAACAACTCTCTCCACACCCCAAAAATCAGTAAATTCTGATAGAACCATGATGGATCGCTCACAATCAGTATTCTTCGGAAAATGGATAGTCAGGGTGATCAGCAAGGCTGAAAGAGAAGGAGGGATGTTAATTTATTAATTCTGTATCACATGGCCAAGGAGAGTGCTTCTCTGTGTATGTAGCCAGGATAGCCTAAACATCTCAGTCTACAACCACATCCCACCTTCTACCCCAGGCACCCAGTCCATGTGTGAACAGTGCCTGCGTGTGTGATTCCCACAGTCACAAGCAATATAAACATCACAGTGATATTTACCTTGACTGGAATTACAGTTTATAAGAAGGTCTGAGAACTACAGCTAAAACATTAAGGTCATTTCAGCCCTAGGTGGAACATTTGGTCCTGGGTGATGATGATGATGATCTCAGTAACCATTGTGCAGATCTTTTTAACACATCCATTCAACAAGTAAATACTGAGCACCCCCCAAAATAGAAGGCATTCCATTCAGAAACTTCTGATCTCTTGAGATGTCATGGATACATAAGCAACAATACTGATAAAGTGAGATAACTATTTTCTTAATTTGCAAATGATTAAAACAAAGGTTAATTAATAATTAGTATTACTGCTGCTTTCCTTTTTTCCCTATGTTTTTACTTTTCTTCCTAAATCCATTTCTTTCCATTTATTTCATTAAAGAGTACATTCTGAGTGATTCCATATGCCAAGAGTTATGCTGTTGACTTAAACCCACAAACATGAGTAAGTCCAGACACTGACAGCCTAATGAAGGTGAACAGAGAAGTATACTGAAAAGTTTTTGAGTACAAAAAAGTAAATTTCCATCTTTCTGTTTTTATTTGTAATATCCTTTTTCAGGATCATGATATAGCTTTACAAACAGGAGACAAGGTTTTGACATCTTTCATTTGAAACTAAATCTTCCTTTTACTAATAATTTGTATTACCTTCTCTCTAAACTCTCTTCTAATATCTCTCTGTTTGATTACCCTTCTTTCTTTTCAATCCTGACATCCTCCTGCAGTAATTAGGCAGCTGGAATTTCATGTTAGTGACTAAGTCAAAGTCAAGGAGTTAGGGGTTTCCTAGGGGATGATCCCTGATGAACAAAGGCAACACTGGAGTGAGTCTTTACCCAAGAAACCAGAGAGACCCAGACGATCTTACCTGGGTGTGTCCTGCTAAGGACATGGCCATCACTCACTGGAGGGTCAGTTAAGCTCATGATTGCCTTGTAATTCAGTTTTGTGAGATTATAAGGATGAGGACATGGGATTTTTAATAGAGGGATAAGGCCAAAGAAGAGATCTATTTGAAAGAAATTGATGGTGTCTTGGTAATTAGGGAGAAAATTCACCAGACACTTAGGGAAGGGAGTGGAGGCTGGGCCATGTGACCTCTCAGTATTGATGCATTTTGCCTTTCAAGAGACTTTCCTCCATAAAAAATATCAACAATATATTTTACAATTGTGTTAGGATAAACACAAATATAGTCCAAGCTGGTGGAGAAGACAATGGCACCCCACTCCAGTACTCTTGCCTGGAAAATCCCATGGACGGAGGAGCCTGGTAGTCTGCAGTCCATGGGGTTGCAAAGAGTCGGACAGGACTGAGTGACTTCTTTCCCTTTTCACTTTCATGCACTGGAGAATTAAATGGCAACCCACTCCAGTGTTCTTGCCCGGAGAATCCCAGGGATGGCGGAGCCTGGTGGGCTGCCATCTCTGGGGTCGCACAGGGTCTGACACAACTGAAGCGACTTAGCAGCAGCAGCAGCAGTCCAAGCTGGATTTATTATTACATAGTCATTATTAATCATTTCCTCCCAATTTTATAAAAAACTTAAAATATACGTTCACAGGTCCCTAAAAGAATAGCAGGCTGCAGGCACTGTCCCCTCTTTTCTACTGGATTCCTGGACCCTGAGAGGAGATACATCAGTCACAGGGATTAGGGGCACAAAGTAGTGAATTCACCACCATGTCAAATCTGGGAATTTTATTTATGGGCTGTCCTGGGCCCTAGTCACATTTCTGTTGGTCAGAGGTGGAGCCCTGGAGGAAACCTTTGGTCTGAGGTCTGCATGAAGCCCCAGGTTTACAGCTACTCTGGAAACCAGGACTGTCTTCTGAGAATTAAGCTTTTAAAAACCTTAGTTCCCCTACTGACCTGCCTGCTACAAAAAACAGTGTATGTGTGAAATATACACAAGTCACTTACAAGGCTAAATCATAATATCGTATGTTACTGTTGAGGTCATCAATTGCTTTCATGTCTTCTGGAGTCAATTCAAAGTCGAGAACCTGGAATAAAGGAAGAATCACATTGACTTCTCCCCTAAGAAACTGACCTCCCCCTGGGGACTGGAGGATTTTTCAGCTGGATGGAGACAAGAAGAGGGGACAGAGAAGCCGTGTCTGTCTTCAGCTTCCAGGTGAACAACCTGGGACCCTCTGCAGAGTTCTCACTTCTCCAACAGTTCTCCTTTCTACAACCTCTACTTTTCTGCTCCAGTTCTCAGACAGACACACACACACAGGTTCCAAGGCATCAATCCCCTATCTTTCTACGTGAATTTCTTTTGACAGAAGACAGCAAGCAAAAATCAACTTTTTTGCAAACAAAGGCACTGTTGGACAACCTGGACAAAATACATGCACTTGACCAAACACTAGAATGTTTTCTTCCTTCTCAACATGCCCTAAAATATGGCATATCATACAGCTTAAGTAAGTATGGAAAAGAGGATCCCCCTGTGAAAACCTAATCAAGAATCTGATAGCAAACTTATTCATTACCTATGAATAAATCTAAAACATTGATTATGTATATGTCTCTGTGAGAAAGTTATGAAATGCATTTAAAATATTAAAGAATACTTAAATAATAAAAAATGCATATCATAGTCACAAAATGGAAATGTCAATTTAGTATAGAAATCAATTTTTTCCAAAGTGAGAAATGCAATGTGAACCAAAGTCTTAAACAGTTATTCTTTTTTGGAAGTTAGTAGATTGGTACTAAATTTTATATAAAAGAACAGCTAGTCAAGAGCAATGAAGACATATTTAAAGGGAAAAAAAGAATGTTATTTAAAACAAGATTATTTTCCACTATAATAAAGTAGTACAGAAAGTAAATAGTTAAATAGAACAGAGAGGGGCCAGAAATGTACTTATGGACATTTGATACATGATAAAGTTGACAGTGAAAATCTGTGGGAAAATACTGACACATAGATTTCTGTTTAACTATATGTATATACCTTTTCATGTCATATTCAAAAATCAGTTTAAGTGTATTACAGATCAAGATTTGAGTGGAAACAAAAAAACAGTTTATTAGGGAACATTTCCCTTACCCTTGATTTAGTTTGACCCATAACTTCCACTGAACAGTGATATTTCCCTGAAGTGGTGAGTCAGGAACTGGGCTCAGTTCCTGAGCCCAGACAGGAAGAGGATTTTTCCCCACTCACTGACTGGGGTTAATAGCGCTGTGATGAGATAAAGACCAAGTAGGTTGACAACGGTCTAGCCAAATATATATGAAAATACATACAGAGAAGCATGCAGTCTCTTCTAATAATAGCCTCATCCACCTGCTAAAGCAGAAGTGCCGAGCAGCTCTGCATTGAACTACAAATGCCCAAAAGAGCTCAGCCAAGAAGACAACAGCTTAGCTGAGTGCAGGTTGACTGTGAAACCACAGAATTAAGAGACGCATAAACAATCTCTGCCTTAAACCCCTAAATGGGGGAGATTTCCTGTACAGCTACGGCTAATGGTATAATATAAAAATAAAAAGACATACAATCTAATGAAAATGTACAAAGTCATAAATAGGAACATCACAAAGGCAGAAACTCAAATGCATGAAAATGAAACTACATTAATATTCAGAGAATTGTAAAATAAAACCATGATGAATTGGTTCAGGATGGCTGCTCTCACTCGTGTGTCCCCAAGTTCATATGTTGTTAACCTTACCCGCACTGTGATGGTGCTAGAAAGGGAGCTTCTGAGGGGTGATTAGATCATGACAGTGGAGGTTTTATGAATGAGACTTGAACAGTATCATATGCATATAAGAGACCTGAGAGAGCTCTGTTGCCCCCTCCACCATGTTAAGATACAAGGAGAAGCCTGTGACCTGGAGGAGAGCCCTCACCTGATCACCTGGGCACCCTGGCTCCAGTCTTTCAGCTTTAGAACTGTGAGGAACAAATTTCAATTTTTTTTCTAAGCCACTCAATCTGTGGTATTTTGTTACAGCAGCCTAAACAGTTTAAGAAAATCACATAATGCAATTTTGTCAATTGAAAACAAAGAAAATAAGATGTCATTTGCACAAGGTGACAGAATAAGTTGCAGACATAATGCTGGATCTAAAATATCTATTTTCTGTCCAACCTTAACCCTCTCCAGCCATGTCACCTCTCCTGTTGCCACATCAGGAGGAGAAAATGACAGAAGGCATTCATGCACAGGAAAAAACAGGTAACTCATTTTGACTCAAAAATAGTCTGAGAGCTGGACAAAGATGACCCTCATGAAGGATATTGCTTAGGAGCCCTCTGCCTACAGCCCCACTCATCACCTGCATGTTCTCTTTGATCCGCTTCCTGTTGTAACTCTTGGCTAGAACCACAACCCCACGTTGTATCTGGTAGCGAAGGGCAACCAGAGCTGGGGTTTGCTTGTGCTTTTTGGCAATGGCACAAAGAACTGGGTCCTCCAAAAGAATAGGGTAGTTCGGGTTCACCCTGAAAGGAAATTAAGAAATCCTGAGGAGCTGAGAGTGAGTACTCAGTTTCTAAGAGGCTTCTCAAATAGACCAAGTAGGTCCGCTCTAGACCAGTGCTTCTCAAAGTGTGGTCCAGGGACCAGCAGCTTTGGTTTCACCTGGAGTCTTGTTAGAAATACAAATCCCATGGCTTAGCTGAAGACAAACTGAATCAGAAACTCGACTCTGTCACCTCCCAATCTGTGTTTACAAAGCTCTTCTGGTCACCTGAGTGTATGCTGAATTGAGATCAATGCTTCCACAGCTGTGGTTTTGTTCTTGTACATTTCAGGGGTTGTTTTTCCTCTCCAATCATAGCCCCAAAGTAAGTACAAGAGTATAAAAGGAGAAGGAAAAGACTGGGATAATTTTTAGTTTCCCTTTCTCAGTATTGATAAAAATTGAGTAGTCTGATAGTAACTATTCTTTTCATCATTATTTACAGTGTGCAGTACTTGTACAGATGTTTACAAAAATGGTTCAAATTGTCATTTTTTTTCGATCATCATTGACCTGGGAGGTTTATTATCCTGACTTTCGGCATAAGGTAAGGGAAGCTAAGAGTCTTTTACTAGCAATGTGTTCATTAGTTACTAAGTAAGTAAATCATGACTTAAACTTATGTCTTAGATCTCAACTGGGGGATTATATACAGATTTTAATGCAGTCACTTGTTATTGATTAATCTACAACAAGACACATATAATGTAAAAAAATAATTGGCTGAGTGATGAGAAGACAAAAGAGAAGGCTCTTCCATTTCCCCTCTCAACCCCCTGCCAGTTGAGAGCACTGAGTACAACATAACAAAACATATTCCATGAAAAATTGAATTTTAGGTAAACTCTCTGTTGTCTTCATTAGCGTTCATTACCAATTTTTCAGTCGTTGGGATCCCAGAGCACCATAGGCAACAAGAACAATATCATGTGACTTGCAGAACTCCAACAGTTTGCTCTGATTGAGATAAGGGTGACATTCCACCTGTAGAATGCCAACATAGAAGCATGTCAGGTTATATAGGAAGGTGATATCAATATGACAGAGAAAGGCAAAAAGTTTAAAACATCTAAAGAAAAAATAAACTACAGAACACTAAACTGGAACTGAAAATATCAATACCAAGTAATTTTTTTAAGAAATACATATTATATCTCTATTCCCAAAAACAGAAAAAGTAATAACATTCCTGAGAACAAGCAACCCTAGGGACCAGAACTCAGTTACTAAATACATTACCAGGGGACATACCTAACTCCAGATCTGGGACAAGAAAACAACTGTTTGAGTCTTGGACATCAATTCTTGCAAAAAGCAAGAATTTGCTCCAAGATCCATGAATAAATGTCTGCAGGACAAAAGAAGCAGACTGATGGATTCCCATTGGTAACATCTGAGTAGATTTTAACACCAAAGGGAATCATGAGTGAGAGCAAATGTAGCACACAGAGTCAACAAAAATCCCTGAGAGAGAGAGAGAGAGCAAAAATGTTTCCCTCTGAGGATAATTATTATGAAAACTCCTTTCTCAGAAACTGACAATTAAAGGGAAGAAGGGACGTTTTTGATTTGTCTTATAGGAATGCTGCTGCTGCCGCTGCTAAGTCGCTTCAGTCATGTCTGACTCTATGTGACCCCATAGATGGCAGCCCACCAGGCTCCGCTGTCCATGGGATTTTCCAGGCAAGAGTACTGGAGTGGGGTGCCATTGCCTTCTGTCTTATAGGAATAGGTGTATTCTATCCTGACTTAATGAGGGAATTTTATTTTTACAATAAAATGTCAGGTAAGAAGATTAAAAAGTGCTTACATGGAAAATATTGAAAACTGTCTCAATGAAATAATTAATTCAGGTGAACATCATTGATGGATTCTCAACCATTATATGAAAACTTGGGGGAAATTGAAATTCCTCTGATGACAATTATTATCCAGTAGATGACTAGGCAATTTCAACATGGGAAATACACATTTCCAATTAAAAATCTAGCTACCAGTAGCTTTACTAGGAGAACAAAAATACCATCATCACAGTGGGATAGCTGGTCATCACGTGCTTCCTGCTGGGTGCCATGTGAGGGGCACAGCATGCAAAGGACATATCCCCCAAATGTATAAATTTATGAGCATGAGTAAGGGGTTCAGGTCTACCTGTTAATTTATAGGAATTGAGAAACAAATTAACAATACAAGATGATAGTCTGATAAATCTATTTGTTGAAAAACTGTTTGGATATCATGGTTAAAAATTATAATTGAGTGACCATGACAGATTAAAAGATCTTGAGATACATGACTCAAAGTGACATGTGAGCTACAGTGAGATCAGTTCAACCTAATATTATACATGTAAATATACATATATATATATATTATACACACACACACACACGAACATACACATCTGCCAATGTGGCAAAATGTGAAACATTTTGCATACAAGAGGGAAAATATGGATGTCCTTGACTGTACCCTTAACTTTTCTAACATCTGAAAATTTTCACAATGAGAACTTGGAGGCAAAATTAATGCTAAAATCACAATAGTTTTGAAGCCTTTTTAATTTAGAATATTGATTATACATATATGCTGTGCTGTGCTTAGTTGTGCAGTCATGTCCAACCCCTTGTGACCCCATGGACTGTAACTTGCCAGGATCCCTGGTCCATGGGGATTCTCCATACAAGAATACTGGAGTGGGTTGCCATGCCCTCTTCCAGGGGATCTTTCCAACCCAGGGATCAAACCCAGGTCTCCCACATTGTGGGCAGATTCTTTACCATCTGAGCCACCAGGGAAGCCCAAGAATATTGGAGTGGGTAGCCTATCCTTTCTCCAGGGACCTTGCTTCTATCACCAGTCACATCCACAGCTGGGTATTGTTTTTGCTTTGGCTCCATCCCTTCATTCTTTCTGCAGTTATTTCTCCACTGATGTCAGTAGCATATTGGCACCTACCAACCCGGGGAGTTCCTCTTTCAGTATCCTATCATTTTGCCTTTTCATACTGTTCTCAAGGCAAGAATACTGAAGTAGTTTTCCATTCCCTTTTCCAGTGGACCACATTCTGTCAGACCTCTCCACCATGACCCTCCCATCCTGGGTGGCCCCACACAGCATGGCTTAGTTTCACTGAGTTAGACAAGACCATTCAGGTATGACCTAAATCAAATCCTTTATGATTATACAGTGGAAGTGAGAAATAGATTTAAGGGACTAGATTGACAGAGTGCCTGATGAACTATAGAGAGAGGTTCGTCACATTGTACAGGAGACAGAGATCAAGACTATCCACATGGAAAAGAAATGTGAAAAAGCAAAATGGTTGTCTGAGGAGGCCTTACAAATAGCTGTGAAAAGAAAAGTGAAAAGCCAAGGAGAAAAGGAAAGATATAAGCATCTGAATGCAGAGTTCCAAAGAACAGCAAGGAGAGATAAGAAAACCTTCCTCAGTGATCAGTGCAAAGAAATAGAGGAAAACAACAGAATGGGAAAGACTAGAGATCACTTCAAGAAAATTAGAGATACCAAGGGAACATTTCATGCAAAGATGGGCTCGATAAAGGACAGAAATGGTATGGACCTAACAGAAGCAGAAGATATTAAGAAGAGGTGGAAAGAATACATGGAAGAACTGTACAGGAAAAGAGCTTCTGACCCAGAAAATCATGATGGTATGATCACTCACCTAGAGCCAGACATCTTGGAATGTGAAGTCAAGTGGGCCTTAGAAAGCATGACTACGAACAAAGCTAGTGGAGGTGATGGAAGTTCAGTTGAGCTATTTCAAATCCTGAAAGATGATGATGTGAAAGTGCTGCACTCAATATGCCAGCAAACCTGGAAAACTCAGCAGTGGCCAGAGGACTGGAAAAGGTCAGTTTTCATTCCAATCCCAAAGAAAGGCAATGCCAAAGAATGCTCAAACTACCTCACAATTGCACTCATCTCACATGCTAGTAAAGTAATGCTCAAAATTCTCCAAGCCAGGCTTCAGCAATACGTGAACCCTGAACTCCCTGATGTTCAAGCTGGTTTTAGAAAAGGCAGAGGAACCAGAGATCCAATTGCCAACATCTGCTGGATCATCAAAAAATCAAGAGAGTTTCAGAAAAGCATCTATTTCTGCTTTATTGACTATGCCAAAGCCTTTGACTGTGTGGATCACAATAAACTGTGGAAGATTCTGAAAGAGTTGGCAATACCAGACCACCTGACCTGCCTCTTGAGAAACCTGTATGCAGATCAGGAAGCAACAGTTAGAACTGGACATGGAACAACAGACTGGTTCCAAATAGGAAAAGGAGTACGTCAAGGCTGTACAGTGTCACCCTGCTTATTTAACTTCTATGCAGAGTACATCATGAGAAACTCGGGGCTGGAGGAAGCACAAGCTGGAATCAAGAATGCTGGGAGAAATATCAATAACCTCAGATATGCAGATGACACCACCCTCGTGGCAGAAAGTGAGGATGAACTAAAAAGCCTCTTGATGAAAGTGAAAGAGAAGAGTGAAAGAGTTGGCTTAAAGCTCATTCAGAAAACGAAGATCATGGCATCTGGTCCCATCACTTCATGGGAAATAGATGGGGAAACAGTGGAAACAGTGCCAGACTTTATTTTGGGGGGCTCCAAAATCACTGCAGATGGTGATTGCAGCCATGAAATTAAAAGATGCTTACTCCTTGGAAGGAAAGTTATGACCAATCTAGACAGCATATTAAAATGTGCTAGACATTAAAATGTCTCTAGACAGCAGAGACTTTACTTTGCCAACAAAGGTCCATCTAGTCAAGTCTATGGTTTTTCCAGTGGTCATGTATGGATGTGAGAGTTGGACTGTGAACAAAGCTGAGTGCTACAGAATTGATGCTTTTGAAGTGTGGTGTTGGAGAAGACTCTTGAGAGTCCCTTGGACTGCAAGGAGATCCAACCAGTCCATCCTAAAGGAGATCAGTCCTGGGTGTTCATTGGAAGGACCGATGGTGAAGCTGAAACTCCAGTACTTTGGCCACCTCATGCAAAGAGTTGACTCATTGGAAAAGACTCTGATGCTNGATTGGGGGCAGGAGGAGAAGGGGATGACAGAGGATGAGATGGCTGAATGGCATCACTGACTCGATGGACATGAGTGTGAGTGAACTCTGGGAGTTGGTGATGGACAGGGAGGCCTGGCATGCTGTGACTCATGGGGTCACAAAGAGTCGGACATGACTGAGCGACTGAACTGAACTGATATATATACTTATCCTGAATTTTACAAGCTACATTTTCTGTTGAAGACTCTTACTCCTTGACTTCAGGTTGTACCTTATAGATATTGTTGTTGTTGTTTACTCATTAAGTCATGTTTGATTCTTTAGTGGCCCAATGGGCTTCCCAGGCAGGAAAATGGAGTTGCCATTTCCTTCTCCAGGGCATCTTACCAACCCAGGGATTGAACCAGAGTCTCCTGCATTGGCAGGCAGATTTTTAACACTGCACCACCAGGCGAGCTTGTGGATATTACGTTATATGAAATACAACAGTTGCATGATGTTAATACATAAATTGGTCAAACTCACAGAATTAAAGAGTAATGTGATGGTTACCATGGGGTGGGGATGAGTAAGGAGAAATCAGTATTTCCTATTCATAGGTATAAAGTCTCAATTATATAAGATGAATAAATTCTAGAGGCTTACTGTACAGCATCATCCTTATGCTTAAAGTTATTGTATTATATAATACAATACAATGAACTTAAAGTACATTGTATTGTGCAGTGTTATATACTTAAATGTTTTTAAATGAATCATTTTAACTTTTCTTACAGCAATAAAGTAAAAAATTAAAAAAATATAAGAGTACAGAATCAAACAAATAAAAATGTATTTAAACAGTTAATTTTATGATAGACATCAATGGGAGAAAAAGATCAAGACTGAGTAAATCACAGGGTGTGCTCTAATTCCTGACTATTTCATCTACTGTTAGTATTGCTGTAAGATGTTGATTTCACTCTATAACCTGAATGATTTTCATAGCCTCCAGTAAATTTTTTTTGTACTATGCTTCCTGTTGAAGACCCTATAAACACAGAGACACCAAGACTAAGGATTTGGGTATCCAAACCCCACACAAACTCTTAATACTTGTCTCAGCTGATTTATCTCTATTTACTTCCTATTCCATGTTTTAATGGTCTTTCTTCCGGTACATAGTTCCCTCTGAGGCACTTTTACCATCTGATTTCTGGAGATCCTTTCAGCTCAGGGAAACACCTCCTTCCTCTAAGTTCTGGGGGACTAGCCTAACTCCCTTCACCTCCATTACCTTCCCTCAGTCCTCACCACAATTTAGCAGGGAGCCATCCCCAGATTTTCCACTCAGACTTTATCAGACAGAGATACCTCTTTTGGTTCTATTTACATTATCCAGACAGGGGCTCTGGTCTCTAGAATCATCTGTCCACAAAGGTCGGATGAACAGGAGGGGAGGACAGACAGACATCAGGCTGAAGTCCAAGAAGGAGGTTCTGAAGAGCAGGAGGGAGAGGACCCTCACCTGGTTGCAGACGGGCTTGTACTTGAGCCCCGGCTTGTTCAGGATCTTCTCCAGCTGCTTGTGGTTGAAATTAGACACCCCGATGGACTTGGCCAGCCCTGCATCTTTACATGTCTCCAGGGCCTGGGGAGGGAAGGGCGGTGAGCAGTCATTTGAAATGAATGATAGATCAAGAATAAATGCTGGAAAAAAATCTGTAAAAAGTGTCTCATGTCAAGAATTGACATTGATTTTAATAAAGAAAAAAGGAGAAGAAGGTCATGACACAAGAAGAAGAATTAACCATCTCCTCCTTAGAAAACCATGGAGAAGACATATCATGTGGAAGGAAACAGATGCCTGGCTTCACCGTCCCAGATTCTGTCCTTTTCTGTGAACATTTCAGCAATGGTTTACTCCCCACAACCCCAGCATCCCAGTCCTTAGATTCATGAACTGCTGAGTCTGACGGTCCACAGCCCATTCTCACAGGTGGAAGAAATGAAGGAGGTTCCCCATCTCCTGACTCCTCCCCTGGTTTTCTCCTCCCTGCACTCACCTCCCACGTGTGACAGAGATCTACTGAGTCATATATCATTTTTCCATTTTCATCTTTTGGAAAAAGTTCCTCTCCTGGCTGGAACAGAAGCAGTCATTTTAGAGATATCATAAAATAATTTCTCCATTTAGTCAGCCTGCCAAGCACATCTAGGACCAGGACACTAACGTCCATAAGATAGGTTTACAACATTCCAGATTTCTTACACTTACCATATGTTTTAATAAATAGAACTTTCTAGGTCCCAAAGGGGACTCATTGTGACTGATGTAAAGAATGGCAATGTTACATGGCTTTATTACCAGAATAAAAATTACAATCTTGACCTAGATGTGATACAGTTTCTTTCCTCTCTGATCATCTGATAGCTCTAGGGCAGACACATGAACCAACAAGACTCTCCTTATGTTGCTATGGGATGTGAAAGATCCAGACATGTTCTCAAATGTTCATGACCATGAGCCTTGAACTAATCAAGGTTAATTTACCACTGATGGAAAATGCTGATATAAAAATAAACCCAACCAAAAGTAACAGAAAGTTAAGTAGTAGGGGGAAAAGGAGACACTTCTGAAGAGTACTGCAGATCCTTAAATCTTCCATAGCTGGGCCTTGCCATCTACATAAACCAATAAACTCTTCTCTATAGGATGGCTTGGCTTGAGTTTATTTCTGCAACTTAAAGTCAACCTAGAACTCTGGGACAATCTAGAGGGATAGGTTTGGGGGAGCAGTGGGAGAGAGGTTCAGGATGGGAGGGACACATATATACCTATGGCCTATTCATGTTTATGTATGGCAAAACAAT
The DNA here is from genome assembly GCA_006410935.1 of Redunca redunca. Classification (NCBI taxonomy): domain Eukaryota; kingdom Metazoa; phylum Chordata; class Mammalia; order Artiodactyla; family Bovidae; genus Redunca; species Redunca redunca. Next base: position 100,751 of record SJYQ01001269.1, read on the forward strand.
CACAATATTTTAAAGTAATTAACCTCCAATTAAAATAAACAAATAATTAAAAAAACAGTTCTAAGTAATACAGTTCTTAATGGCTAAGTGCAGTCCACAGACTTCATTATGAAGACAGACAACACTGTAGGCAAGGTCTCCTAAGTCCCAATAAATGTTTAGACTCACCTAGAGAGAGCACCATCAAATCTGCTCAACTTGAAAGGGTGAAAGATGAGATAAACTCATCTTGTTCAAGTGTAAGGCAATGTCATGCTCACCATGGCTACATCAAACTCTCTGTTCTTAAAATCCCCAAAGGACTGAAGAGTCATACTCAATACTGTGTGCAGAACTCACCTATTTCTATTCCCTCAAGTTTTTGAGCAGAGAACATGAGATTGTTGAGCTTTTTTCTCTGGGAGGAATGACAAAGAAATTAAAAATTAAAAATAAACCCTCAGTAAAAAGACAATCATAAATGATTATTTGGGAATTCTACTCTAGTGAAGAGTATATCCTACTATGAAAAATCTGAAGTCAATCATCCATGCACGTTGATAGACATTCTGACACAAGAAATAAAATAGTTGTAATCATACGAATTGCCAACCTTCAGAGCCAATGGAAAGTGAATAATGTAGAGATCGACATAGTCCAGTTGAACATTTTTCAGGGACTTTTCCAAGGCTGGTCGGACCAACTCTGGTTGAAGGAAAGTGGACCAAAGCTGTAGAGATTAAAGAAAGGAAGCTGCATGAAATTAACATTGTAGGTAATTTTGTTTTTATGCTTTCATCTAAAAATCACAGATTTTTCCTGATTAGAAATGGATGATCACAGAGGAAAACCACCCTATTTCTTTTTAAGTTCCATTTTTTATCTAACCAACCCATGTAAACTTTGTTATTTGATAGAATTTATCATTAGTACATCATTCACAATGGAAGAAAATGATCCAATAAATAAAAAGTATTATCAAATAACTAATATACCCATCATCTGAATTATGTTTAATAAAGTTTAAAAGCAGTTCACAAAGTCAATCTAATTATATCAAAGAATCAATCCTATTAGGAGTAATTAGAACCTTTTTGTTTAGGTAACTGTAGGAAGTGTTTTGAAATATTATTATGTACAGAACATAATTCAAGACATTTGGTTAGAACTTATGTAATAAAAAACAGCTCCTCCTATTTCCATCCCTTAGATGGAAGTAAGAACTGAGATATAGAATTTGAAGAAAATTTAAAAAGTTCCCTAGATGATAAGGAAAGCTATAATCTAATTCATTTCAGTTCAGTCGCTCTGTCATGTCTGACTCTTTGCAATCCCATGAATCGCAGCACGCCAGGCCTCCCTGTCCATCACCATCTCCCGGAGTTCACTCAGACTCACATCCATCGTGTCCGTGATGCCATCCAGCCATCTCATCCTGGGTCATTCCCTTCCCCTCCTGCCCCCAATCCCTCCCAGCATCAGAGTCTTTTCCAATGAGTCAACTCTTTGCATGAGGTGGCCAAAGTACTGGAGTTTCAGCTTTAGCATCATTCCTTCCAAAGAAATCCCAGTCAGATCTCCTTCAGAATGGACTGGTTGGATCTCCCCACAGTCCAAGGGACTCTCAAGGGTCTTCTCCAACACCACATTTCAAAAGCATCAATTCTTCGGCGCTCAGCCTTCTTCACAGTCCAACTCTCACATC
>SJYQ01001269.1:103213-117994 GCA_006410935.1 Redunca redunca
TCTCTTTTTTTCACAGCTATTTGCAAGGCCTCCCCAGACAGCCATTTTGCTTTTTTGCATTTCTTTTCCATGGGGATGGTCTTGATCCCTGTCTCCTATACAATGTCACGAACCTCATTCCATAGTTCATCAGGCACTCTATCTATCAGATCTAGACCCTTAAATCTATTTCTCACTTCCACTGTATAATCATAAGGGATTTGATTTAGATCATACCTGAATGGTCTAGCGGTTTTCCCTACTTTCTTCAATTTGAGTCTGAATTTGGCAATAAGGAGTTCATGATCTGAGCCACAGTCAGCTCCTGGTCTTGTTTTTGCTGACTGTATAGAGCTTCTCCATCTTTGGCTGCAAAGAATATAATCAAGGTGATTTCGGTGTTGACCATCTGGTGATGTCCATGTGTAGTCTTCTCTTGTGTTGTTGGAAGAGGGTGTTTTCTATGACCAGTGCATTTTCTTGGCAAAACTCTGTTAGTCTTTGCCCTGTTTCATTTCTCATTCCAAAGCCAAATTTGCCTGTTACTCCAGGTGTTTCTTGACTTCCTACTTTTGCATTCCAGTCCCCTATAATGAAAAGGACATGTTTTTTGGGTGTTAGTTCTAAAAGATCTTGTAGGTCTTCATAAAACTGTTCAACTTCAGTTTCCTCAGTGTTACTGTTTGGGGCATAAACTTGAATAACTGTGATATTGAATGGTCTGATTCATTAGCCCATATTAAATCACACTACTCTAGTCTAGGCTCAGAAAAACAAATTGACTTTAATTTAAAATTAAAATTTGAACCAATGATGAGAACGCCATCATCACTCTCACTTTCTTTTTGGATACCAGATTTAATACACAAATATGTGTGAAAAAAGTTGTACCAATAAGCAGTGTTCACCAAACAGCTATTGATCTGACTACATAATTGTCACCCGCACACAATGACTTGCATACATGTGCACACACAACACACACAACACCTTTGAAGTGTAGAATATGTCTTCTCTCTTCACAGTGCCATCTGCAATCTTGCTCCGAATGGCTTGTCCAACTTGCCCTTCATTTTGGTACAAATGAGCACAGTCAATATGGCGGAACCCAACCTCTATGGCCAATTGGGTGACTTCCAGAGCTTTACTCTTAGGAACCTACATAAGCAACAAATGTGGTAGTTGAATATTCACACGATAAAGAAACTGCTGATGCACAAGCTTTGATTTTTCCCAAGAAAAATAAACAAACAAAAGCTTTAATGTTTCTTTGTGCCTTTGGTTAGTTCTGCATGTGTGGTGTTGAACCCATGATAAGTTACCTGAAATTTCCTGTAAAGTTATTAAATGAACACCCAGGAAGTCTTCAATCCCAGGTGATCAGTGGTTGATCAAAGGCATCAGAGGATCCCAAAGGCCACCTCCAGGTTCACTGATGTGCCGGAGGAGCTCATAAAAGTGAAAAAAGTGAATGTGTTAGTTGTTCAGTTGTGTCCGATTCTTTGCGACTTCATGGACTGTAGTCCACTAGGGTCCTCTGTCCATGGAATTCTCCAGGCAAGAAAGGAAGATCCCCTTCTCCAGGTATCAAAACTGTGTCTCCTGAGTTGCAAGCGATTCTTTACCGTCTGAGCCATGGATATGATTTATACAGTGAGATATTTTAAGCAAAGTCAACAAGGGTAAAGTTTCATGATACAAAGCACCAAGAAAGAAGGTGAAATCTAAGAGTGCTCTATCTACCAATGTAGTCATGCAGAATACACAAAATAAAAACTATTCCTATTCAAAGTGTACTAAGTGATTTTTTTTTTAATGCCTATCCTGGTGGCTCAGATGGTAAAGAATCCACCTGCAATGCAGGAGATGTGGGTTTGATCTCTGGGTCAGGAACATCCTTTAGAGAAGGGAATGGCAACCCACTCCAGTATTCATGTCTGGAAAATCCCATGGAGAGAGGAGCCTAGCAGGTTACAGTCCTTAGGTTCGCAAAGAGTTGGACACAACTGATGGACTACCACTTTTGCTTTCTTTCCCTGGGTAAAGATATCACAACCAAGCTAGCTAACTGTTCCATCACCTCACATAGTTAACTTTTATAGGTGTTTGTGAGACCTTTAAGGTCTACTCTCCTGGAAAATCTCAAGAATATAACCCATTATTATTAATAGTAGCCACTGTGCTGTACATCAGGTCTCCAGACTTATTTATCTTACAACTGAAGGCCTTTACCATTTGACCAGCATCTTTCCATTTTCCCCAACTTTATCCCCAGCTCCTGGTCACTGTGATTTTATTCTCTGCTTCTATGAGTTCAACTTTTTTTTAATAGATGCTACTCATAGAGAGATCATGCAATGTTTGTTCTTTATGTCTGACTTATTTTACTCAGCTTAATGTTATCCAGTTCATCCATGTTGTTGCAAATTATGGATAATTTCTTTTATAAGCCTGAATAATATTTTGCTTCTTTTTATGTGACTTGTAATCTTTTCTTTTTAAAGGAGGTGCTTGTCTAACTTCCATCTGTTGGGTCTAGTTCTGCCTTTCCTTAAATGCAGGGGCATTCAGGGATGTGCTGAGGAATGAATTAGTGAGCTTCAGTAATAGCTGAACCCTTCCCTCTCCTCATCCCAGTTTGCACCACAAAGTCCTGTCTTCTGTCTTCAAAATTTTTCTGAATATTTCCTTCTGTTTCATACATAAAATAAGCGATATTCAAAGTTTAAGGACCAGAACTTTGTCATACAACTATTCAATACATACTCTAAAGACAAGATGGGTAGCAAAATTCCTGGATTCCAGTCTAGTAAATTATCCTCTTTGTCCCTCTTACACTCAAGCACTGAAGACCATAGTTAATAAAAATATATTACAAAAGGCAAGAATTGAAACCTTTTCCTGTAAGACTATAGCTTGTCTCCTCAAATGGCACTGAACTTTCCATTAGAAGAAGCTTCTAGGCAGAAACAGAAGTATAGGGCAAAACACAGTTGAAGTGTTTCTTCCCTGTGACCTACTAGGTATTCCACAGTAGAAAAGCAGTTCTCTCCCATTAGTTTTCAGTCACCTCATCTTTAGGAATTTTTACCTCAAATACTTCTCTGAGTCATGTCTTTTTGGAAGGAGGAAATGGTTCTGGAATTAATGAAATATGCAGAGAAACCTACCCATTACAATTACCCTCAAAGCAAAGCAGCTGACCAGTCAGTGTTCTTGACAGCTGAGTCTCACCTCTCCTGCCAAGCTGGGAAAGAGATGGAAACTGGAGGGGAATCCAGAGTAATCTGCAGGTGAGCACAGCCTCAGACCCTGATGCAGAGTAGAGATTGGATGCTCTCTCCCCTTTCACAGGGCATGGCTCTAGCCTGGTTAGTAGAACCACATGATCCTCCCAGAGTCACACAGGAGCTCAGTGCTTGACAACTCAAGTCCCTCCCACTCATGTCACATCCACTACAATTTATGTCAACCCACAACCACTACTCTTACCTCCTCAGGTGCATAGGTTCCAAATCCCAGGATAGGAATGAAGTGGCCATCATTAAGCTTCACCCTTTGGCATTTGGGATCCATTGCCTGTTGCTCTTCTGAGTAAGCAGACTCTGATTTTTTTCTTCTGCCTTCACACATTATAAATAATATGAAGGTAACACCCCAGCTGCACTGTCCAATGTTAGCAGATACATTGTAGGAGGAGCATGATTAAACCAATACCCAGTAAGAAATAAACAAAGGGTGTTAACTTGTTTGATTTTTTTATAGGAATAATATTCCTATTATACAATGATATAAATCATTAATTTCTTGGAAATTTTTACTTTATTTTTTATTTTTTTAATTTTACTTTATTTTATTTTACAATACTGTATTGGTTTTGTCATACATCAACATGAATCTGCCATGGGTGTACATGAGTTCTCAATCCTGAACCCCACTCTCACCTCCCTCCCCATACCATCTTTACTTTATTTTTTTAATAAGTAAATTTTAAATTTGGGATCTACTTACATTATTATAAATTATTTCATGGGGTTTGCTGAATAATTATTGACCATATGTTAGACTAGAAACCACATGTACCAATTTTTTAAATTTTCTAATTATGAAGCCCAACTTGAGCAACCATCAGTTGAAACAATTATCTATATTACAGTGCATACACACACGTACTTATATACACAATCACAGAATTTAAAGTAGCAACTAATAAGGATTTCTCAAAATGCTAACACTTAATAAAGAATGAAAACATCAAATGAATATAAATTTGCCTTTTTATATATCCTACCAGCAAAATTATTTTGCTTATAGATGGGGGTGAAATCCTGAAAATGATGTGAAAATCAGACATTCTGGCAAAGATCTTATTAGAGGTTAGTTATTAATGGTTTTTACTGTGTACGATATGTTAACAGACTCTCTGTTCAAATCTTTTAGTGAATTTTGTTGTTCAGTTGCTCAGTCATGTCTGACTCTCTGACCCCATGGACTGTAGCACGTCAGGCTTCCCTGTCCTACACCATCTCCCGGAGCTTGCTCAAACTCATGTCCATTGAGTCATTGATGCCATTCAACCATCTCTTCCTTTGTCATTCTGTTCTCCTCCTGCCTTCAATATTTCCCAACATCAGGGTCTTTTCTAATGAGTAGGCTAGTTAGAGAACTTTTAAAATTGCCATGACGTAAATGATATTTTATATAATTTGTTATCTTGCTCAACATTATTAATAAAAGGAAGACCTGTAAACAAGTTAAATTATAATATATCTGGAAGAGTGAGGAAAATCATCAAGCATTGCTACAATGGAATGTTGTGAAGCCAATTGAAATTTAACATGGAAATTAAAGTTAGCTAAAGAGTGAGCTATGAACTGCTGGATTTTCCCCTGGAAGCATAAGGAAAATTAAAGAAACTAGCTATAAACTAGCTATGCAACCTCACAGGAACCCTGGGAAACAGTCAGAGGAACACCTAGAGTGACAAATGAACCAGCTTCCCAGGTGATGGAGTGGTAAAGAATTCGCCTGCAATGCAGGAGACACAGGTTCAATCCCTGGGTTAGGAAGATATCCTGGAGAAGGAAATGAAAACCCATTCCAGTACTCTTGCCTGGGGAATTCCATGGACAGTAGAGCCTGGCAGGCTACAGTTCCGTAGGGTCTCAAAAGAGTCAGACACAACTCAGTGACTAAGCGACAACAAACGAACACCCAATTAAGAAAAATTCAGAACAGAATGGCAGGAAATTTCATGTATTTACTCACCTGTAGCCTTCTGCTTGGGGCAATGCAGTCTTGTTCAGCTCCCAGTTGCCTCCCTCAAACCAGAATGATCACAGAAAACTTTATCTGCAATGTTCCAACCTACTTAGGGGCTGCCTGGAGACTGGTGACTGTTTCACCCTATGTTTTAAGCTTAAACTGAAGAGCAGCTGGGGTATCTCATTACAGCTGCAGGGGGACTATACACACGTGGGGCCAGGGACGAAGGATAAGGGTGGATACATAGACTAGACCATGTAAAACCCTGAGTAGTACTGGGGTGTGGATTTGGGGGACAGTAGGGCATTTCAAAAACAATCATAAATTCAGGAGAATCATAAAGGTTCACATATGCCAGGCAAGATTATGACTCAGAAATGAACCAAGTTGTCCTCAGTTTTCCTTTGGGCTGATCCCAGGAGTAGGAGTATTCCAAGCAAACTAGTGAAGGACGGTCAGGACATGAAACAAATCTACCAGCAGTGAGTGTTTGCCTGTTGTTTCAAGTACCCAACTGTGAACACACACAGGAACACATACACACACACATGACATAAAGAGAGAAAGGAAAGAAGGAGAAAGAAAGAAAAAGAGAAAAAGGAAACCATGGTCCAGGAAAGGAAGAAAATAAATTGGCACCGACTCTTCCTGAACAGTCACAGGAGCCACACTTAGCACACGGTGAGTGTCACACACTGTCCTGGGAGGAGCTCCGGGTAGGACGCTGAGCTCAGCTCCCCCAAGAGCACATCAGGATCCCATCACCTGAAAACACACGACACCGGCAGAAAGCCTTGTCCACACCAGGGCTGTAAAGAACTGTCCCCACGGAGCTGGGTAGGAAGGGAAGAGAAGCCGTCAGATCAGGACTGAGCCCCTGGGAGGGCCCCAGATGAGGAGGAGGAACAAGGGTTCAGAGGTCCTCCCTGGAGAGACCCGTGAACACCACGCGCTGGGCACCGCAGCCCTGGGATGACCCCGGGAGGTCGCAGCCCCACAGCTGCTGTGAACCCAGGGGGACCCGCAGGAGGCCTGGGAACCTGACTCCTCTCCTGAGACACGAACCTGCTCCTGCTCCTGGAACAGGCTGAGGGGGCGGCAGGACACTGTTCAGACTCAGGCTGGTTTACTGGGCAGCCTGTGTGCCCCCAGCCCACAGATGCCCCCTCAGTGCCTCTGGATCCAGTTCACCCCCCCTGGGGTTTGGGCCACCCATGCTGGGCAGAGTGGGCAGCGCCCATACAAGGACACACCTGCAAGACACAGATGGATAATTAGTTTCATAGAAATGGAGAAAGTTAAACAAATTGAAAAGACAGAGGAATTCGTCTCAAATGAAAGAATAAGAAAATAACACCTGTAAAATCAGCTAATGAAACAGATGTATTGCTTACCAAAGTAATTTACCAGAATTGAAAGTGTCAGTAATAAGAATGCTAACTGAACTAGGGAAATGAGTAAATGAATACAGTGAGACTGTTAACAAGTAACTAAAAAATATTTTTTAAAAATAACCAGTCAGAACTGAATAATGCAATAACTCATTTAAAAAACACTCTAGAAGGAATTAATAGCAGACTGAGTGATACAGAAAAATTTATAAGTGACCTGGAAGAGAGATTTATGTGAATTATGCATTAGCATTAAAAACAGCAAAAAGGGAAGCAAACTTTAAAAAAGAGAACAGTTTAAAAAGCCTCTTGGACAACATCAAGTGTACTAACATCCTCATGATAAGAGTCCTAGAAGAAAGAGAGAGAGAGAAGGGGGTAGAAAAGGCATTTGATGAAATTATGGCTAAAAATATCCTGAACCTGCAGAAGGGAAAAGCTATCCAGGTGCAAGATGCACAGAGAGCCCCAAGTAAGATAAAACCAAAGAGGCCCACACCAAGACACATCAAAATTAGAAAGGCAGAAGTTAAAGATAAAGAGAGGAGTCTAAAGGCAGCAGGAGAAAAATGATGAGTCACATACAAGGACGAAGACACCAGGCTGTCTGCTGATTATTCTGCAGAAATTAGGCACAACAGTGTGGCATGATGTTTCTAAAGTACCGAAAGGAAAAAATCTACAACCTAGGAAACTAGGAAATAGATCCAATAATGTATAATAACTCTAAATGGAGTATAATCTATAAAATAATGAATCACTCGGTTGTACATCTGAAATAATAGAATATTTTGTCAACTATATTTCAATGAAAAAGACAAGAAAGTTTGCTTTCCTGATCATTAAAATCATACATACAAATTACAGAATTTAGGGGAAGAAAGGAGAGGTTAGAGAATAAATATAACCTATAATTAGCCTGTTGTGATTAGTCACTTAGTAGTCACTGTGCGACCCCATGGACTATAGCCCACCAGGCTCCTCTGTTCTTGGGATTCTCCAGGCAAGAATACTGGAGTGGGTTGCCATACCCTTTTCCAGGGTGTCTTCCCAACCCAGGGATAAAACCTGGGTCTCCTGCATTGCAGACATATTCCTTACCATCTGAGCCACAAGGGAAGCCCAATCAGCCTTGACAAATGTGTGAATTTGTATTTTATTTACAAATCAGATAATCTGCAACATGCTAATTGTATGCTTTCCTTTTGACTTAAGTATCTTCTGAAGCTCTCAAATATTATTTTCAAAATCCAGTATTATATTTTGCTTGTTTAGAGTAGTGTATTGTCTTAATGTACTTTATTCTTTCATCATTTGGGTTTGCTTTAGCATTTTGATTAGTTCTTGCATATTTTGCCACTCATTCATATATTCATACAGCAAAACTTTATTGAAAATATTTTATGTGCCAGACACTTTTATCCACAAGTAACAAAAACAGGAAATAAAATTTTTAAATGAGTTGATAGTCTAGTGGAGGATAAAGACTATGGACAAAATCAAAAGTATGTAGCTGTTAGGAGTGGGAGAATCCCCCTTGAGAGATAACCCTGCAGTTTCTCACATTTCTGTGCACTTGATAAGCGGAGACTCTGACCACGCTTCATCCCACACTAAGTTTTCAAGACATTTGTCCAGTGAACATCCTTGCAATATAGAGACAATGATTCCCTGCAGACATGGAAGGCATGTTTGCTGTGCAGTAATGTAAAGAAAACCTCTCCCTCATGAGAAAAGGAGGGATGCTGAGAGCATACTGTCATTGACCCAGGATCCCTAGACTCAAGGTTTTTTCCTGTTACTCAACTCACTGAATACTCAGGCATCACCTGGGACCTTCATTCCAACTTTAGAAATGGGAACCCAAGGAACTAGCACAACACACCTTGTTGTGGTGATTATAATATACTCTGTACATGAACTCATTGCCCTGTAAACCTTAATCCTATACAATGTTCTATGTCAATTATGGCTCAACAAAGCTAAAAAATGATACTCTTATTTGGCTACAGCATTTGTTATGAATGATAAAAATTTTTTCCTTTACCAGCGTCTGTAAAACCAGGGCAAGCTGATTTGTTAGCTCACAAATTAGGTTGAAATCTTATATTCTTCATGATTCTTGACAGAACACAATATGACTGAGCCAAAAGTTAGAAGAGGACAAAGGTTAGAAAATAGCATTACATCAGGGAATGTTAATTTCCTTACAAAGAAGGAATTGGGCAGCCTCAAACTGCTACCAGCAACACTGTAATGGCTCTTGAGTGTGTCTGGATATTAAAATTCCACAGCATTCCAACCAGACACCTGCCATTTGAATGAGTGACTTCAGTGATACAGAGGCAGGGGAGCTGAATACTTAGAGGACTGACCAGAGAAGAAAAGTCATCAGCTGAAATCCAAACAACATCCAGGATCAGAGAGCACACAAGGGAAGGGACACCAACTAGCGCATTCTTCACCCTACTCACATGCATTTGTGGTCTCTATAACTGAGATCATGGGACAATTTCTGACCGTCCTCCATAGGCGGGAGACACTAGGACCACCTAGTTCTATATAACTTCCTCACCGGACATGGTGACTCTCCGTAGGATCATTAAATGCTGGTGCAGGTGGTCCACTGGGAGAAGGGTGGAGTTATATCTGGCATGACGCACATATGTGTCAAATGCCAAGCCCATCTTGCTCAAGTTGCAGTGTCTGTCCTGGTGTGCTGCTGGAACAGGTGTGCGCACCTTAACCATGAGGTGCCCTTGGGAAAACTTGGAAAATCAGAGCTCAAGCCATCTCCCTTCTTCCAAGTAGCTGCCCATTTTCTATAAAGTTCAAATGTAAGGCAAGAAAATTTCTGCCAATGTTCCCTTGGCCCTTCTCAAAATTATCCACCTTACCCACACTGTTATCAGATAAGGGGGGAAGCAAGAAGTAAAAAAGGAGGGGAAATTTATAACCATTTATATAATACAGTGCCTCTTTAGGTTCAAAAATAACAAAAACAATCACCTTCCATGTAGCCTTGGACAAGTCAATAACCTCTATGGTTTCTTTATCTGTAAAATGTGCTAATAGTTGAATTTACTTCATAGGGTGTTTGAATCATTAAGACTGCTGCCTGGAAAACAACAATCGCTCAAACTATTGGGTAATATAATTGATGCTGTTGCTCCATCAACACAACATTTCTGCTCTAGTGTGTCTGTGATTAAAATTATTTTTGTTTCTTTTTTTTTTCCCTGCTTCACAGATCTAAGGCATGAGCAGAGCAATTTTCCATGCTTTGTGAAGGGGAAGTAGTTGTAATTTTAATTAATTTCTGAAGAGATAGAAAACCAAAATATCTGTTTTTCATTCTCTGTAGAATATACAGTTTCTGTGGCAAATAAATGCTGAGGTATAGAAAAGAAAAACACGGTTATTCATACTTCTTGGAACTGATCTTTCTTGGAAAATGGTAGCTGAAAAACATACTCTAATCTTGCTACAGAACCAAGACTTGGGAGTATCTCATCATCGGGGACTAGCTCCACAGAGACAACCACTGTCCCAAGTCCTTGGACATCTCTTTTTTATTATGTTGCATACGTGTGACAGTAAATCTGGTGTTTGCTGGGTGGTGAGTAATGAATGAGCTGTCTTCCTTGGATCCACCAGTTGTGTTGGGTACCTTAGACAAGTTGTGTAACCATGAGATCAGGGTTCTGAAAGATTGTTGTTGAATCACGACCCCGGGATTCTTGGCCCCCGGAGGAGAAGAACTCAATCCGGGGCCAGAGACGAGGCTTGATCGCTCAGAGCTTTTGTGTAATAAAGTTTTATTAAAGTATAAAGGAGATAGGGAAAGCTTCTGACATAGGTATCAGAAGGGGGCAGAAAGAGTACCCCTTGTTAGTGTTAGCAATGAGTTTATATACTCTCCAAGGAATCCAAAGAATGTCTGGAGTTTGTAAAGACCTCACCAGACCTACTCCCATAATTTACATAACAGATAATAACAGATAATTTACATAACTAACTCCATTCAGCTCTATCAGAAATATAATTTGCAAAGATTTTTCATCTCATTCTGCTGATTGACTTCTCACTTTCTTCATAATTTCCTTTGACATGAAAAATTTTTGGATTTTGACAAATGCTAATTTATTTAGTTTTTCCTTTGGTGACATACCCAAGAAATCATAGCCAAATCCAATGAATTAGTCAGAAGGTTTAATCCAGAGACTATCCTCAGGCAGAATACATTGTTGTTATATAATCCTTGTAAAGAGCAGGTCTACTCCCATAATTTACAGAATTAGCCAGAAGGTTGAATCCAGAGACTGTCCTCAGGCAGAATACATTGTTGTTATATAATCCTAAGGAACGTAGAGAAGGAAAAAAAAAGTTTGTCCTTTCTTCCTCCTTGAGAATTCCAGACCCCTCTCTCCTTGGGGACCCCTAGACTTCTTATCAACCTGCCTAGGAAATGACTCTCTCAGTTCTTCCCTGTAAGAGAGGACTAAAGATGTTTTAGAGATAAGGAACATAGACTTGATTAGAAGCAATTTCAAAAGTTTGTGACCAGATAATAAGTAAGATAAATGACCCTAAATTTCTGTACATTTGAACAATAGTCCTTGATATCTGTTTCTACTGTGAATGCCAAAATTCACATGTGAAATTTTCCAGATACTGTCTGAGAGAGACTCTCTGGTTTGGAGAATAAGAAAAAAGGTCTTATGAAGTGGAGGTCTTTTCTCCCAGCACGGATCCAAGATGTCCTCCATCCACAATAGGCCATTATGTTAAGCTTTTTTCTTGTTTCTGTTTTGTATCAACAATTAGACATTGAGACCTCAAAGCAGTAATCCTCTCTTTTCCCTCTGGAGCTGAGCTGATCTCCATGCCGACAGCTGGACCTGAATGCCCAAAAAGACTTGGGACAATGGCTGTCTCTGTGGAGCTAGTCTCTGATGATGAGGGTACTCCCAATTCTTGGTTCTGTATCTAGACTAGAGTATGTTCTTCAGCTACAATTTTCCAAGAAAGATCAATTCAAAGAAGAACGAATAACTGTGTTTTCTTCTTATTCATCTGAATTTGTAGGTGGAAATCATGAACACTATATTGAGAAGACTTTCCTAGTTATCAGAACAATAGGTGTACTTGCTCCAGGACTTGAAGAAATTGTTCTGATTGAAGATGGAGTGGATGAACATCCAGCAGATGTTAGAATGCACTTTACCTAAGAAGAGCTTGAAAGCTTGCGAATCTGAGCATTTCTTATACGTTATTATCAACCTCTTCTAGCTCAGTTGGTAAAGAATCTGCCTGCAAGGCAAGAGACCCCAGTTTGATTCCTGGGTCAGGAAGATCTGCTGAAGAAGGGGTAGGCTACCCACTCCAGTATTCTTGGGTTTCCCTTGTGGCTCAGCTGGTAAAGAATCTGCCCGTAATGTGGGAGACCTGGGTTCGATCCCTGGGTCAGGAATATCCCCTGGAGAAGGGAAAGGCTACCCTCTCCAGTATTCTGGCCTGGAGAATTCCATGGACTGTATAGTCCATGGGGACACAAAGAGTCAGACATGACTGAGCAATTTTCACTTTCACTTTCTATAACAAATATGATGTTTATTGATGTAACACTTTATTCCTGTTGCAATCTGATCACAATTATTCTGTGACTGTGACTGGCCTTCAAGTTCCCTCAAGCACTGAGATCTGATAAGTGCACGAATACAAAGATGAAGAAGAACAGGTGGTTCTTCTGAGACGTGGAGGGGAAGAATGGAAGCAGGATTGGGGGAATGTGACCAAAGCACCTGGGCCACTGTCACCTGGAGCTTACCATCATTCTGTCCCCACAGTTACTGTGGTTTGGGATGTACTGTGTAGAAAACTGGAGTCAAAGAGAAACAAAAGTGGCTACTGGAGGGGGGTGGAGAGAATACACTAGAGTGCTTGGTTGATGTTTGTGGAACAATGTGTTTCCATTCCTGTGTGTCAGCTGTTCAAATTTGTACTATGTCCAAGTCTGCCAGTTTAAGATATAAATCCAAATGCTCTTATGAAACACTTTGAATTCAATAGGGAAGAGAAAAGGTGGTAGTCAAGACAAACTCAGAGTGAGGAAATATAAAAACTTTAAATTTTGCACCACCAGGAGAGATAATCAAAAGATTAAGTTTGGAAATATTAAGAATCGATGAACAAAGATCACCAGGTGACCTTGGCAACTGAGCCAAGCAATTTGAGATAAGGTTTTAGGGTGTTTTTCCAGGAAGTTCCACTCCATTCAGCTCTATCAGAAATATAATTTGCAAAGATTTTTCATCTCATTCTGTGGATTGACTTCTCACTTTCTTCATAATTTCCTTTGACATGAAAAATTTTTGAATTTTGACAAATGCTAATTTATTTAGTTTTTCCTTTGGTGACATACCCAAGAAATCATAGCCAAATCCAATGTAATGAAACCATTCCTCAATGTTTTCTTCTAAGGCTTTCATACTTGTATCTTGCAAGTCTGGGTCTTGGACATGTTGTGAGGTTTCTATGTGTACGTGTGTCTGTGTTTAAGATAGAGAGGTCTAACTTTATGCTTTTGTAGATTGATGTGTAGTTTTATCAGCATTGTTTGTTGAAAAGACTGTACTTTTCCCATAAATGGTCTTAGGCAACCTTGTCAAACAACATTAATTTGTGTTAATTTTTGTATTCTGTTCTATTTCACTGGTCTTTATACCTGACTTTATATTTGCCTTTATTCACATTATTTTGATGATAATAGCTTTGTTGTAAGTTATGAAATCTGTAATTGTGAGAAACCTAAATGTGCTCTCTTTTTATTTTTTCTTTTCCAAGACCTGTTGGGGTATATATAAAGTTCTATCAAATGTATAGATCACTTTGGTTAGTATTGTTATTTTAATATTCATGAACGTGGTAAACTTGCTAATATTTGCATCTTTATTTTCTTCAAACAAAATTTTTAAATGATACATTTCTTTTCTCTTTTGGTTATTTCTGAGTATTTTAAATAATATTTGCAATGAAATTGCTTTTTAAATTTTCTTCTCAGACTGTTCTTCATCATTTGTGTATAGAATGGAAATGATTTTTCTGTGTTGATATTTTATCCTACACTTTTGCTGTAATTGCTCTTTAGCTCTAAGCAGTTTTTTTTTTTAAAATTTATCTTTATGGATTTCTACACACATGATTATGTCATCTCAGAGCAGAGATAATTTTAGTTATTTTGAAGTATAGTATTTTTTTGTTTATTTTCTTATTTTAGTTGAAACTACCAATTCTCTGTTAACTAGACGAGGCACATGCAAGTAAATTTTCATATTACTCATCTTAACAAGAAATGCTTTTCAGAGTGAAGAAAGAGGACAAGAGGAAGGCAGGGAGAAAAAAGGAATCTTGAATTATACACAAGAATTCTCCTGTGCCACAAGTAAATAATTACTTTTATTTCTCCTCAATCACTCCCTTGAAAAGATTCATCAGTGTACATAGAACAGCAAATATTTACTCATCAAATGGTATATTGATGTGGATTTTTTAAAAAAATAAAAATTTGAGGCCAGTATTATTTGTTTCTAGGAGGTGGTCTTGTTTAGTGAGTTATCAGTGGTGTGAGTAGGCTGATACCCTGTTGGCAGTTGCTGAAGAAGAAAGTGGAATCAAGAGACGAGGTTCCCGTTGGAGAAGATGACTGCCTGCCTCTGAGATCAGAGGAACAGTCCCCAGAGAGGGGAAAACCTATGATGCAGCAGACAGAGGTGGGCTGACTTGAACCACATCCATATTAGTTACTGTTGCTGCTCCAACAAATGACCAAAAGCTTTGTGGCCTGAAACAACAATACTGTTATATTTTTGGAGGTCAAAAATTCAACATTCCGTTCAATGGGCTAGCAGATCTGCATTTCTTCTTGAGTTCTTAGGGAAAAACCTACTTGGTTGCCTTTTCCAGCTCCTAGAAAACTCCTTCATCTATCTTCAAAGCCATCTGCATAGCCTCTTTGGCTTAGTTGGCTTAAAGCTCAACATTCAGAAAACTAAGATCATGGTATCCAGTCCCATCATTTTATGGCAAATAGATGGGGAAAGAGTGGAAACAGTGGCTGACTTTTGCGGGGAGGTGGGGGGGGGGG
>SJYQ01001269.1:128288-197947 GCA_006410935.1 Redunca redunca
CTTGATGAAAGTGAAAGAGGAGAGTGAAAAAGTTGGCTTAAAGCTCAACATTCCGAAAACGAAGATCATGGCATCCGGTCCCATCACTTCATGGGAAATAGATGGGGAAACAGTGGAAACAGTGTCAGACTTTATTTTTTGGGGTTCAAAATCACTGCAGATGGTGACTGCAGCCATGAAATTAAAAGACGCTTACTCCTTGGAAGAAAAGTTATAACCAACCTAGAGAGCATATTCAAAAGCAGAGACATTACTTTGCCAACAAAGGTCCATATAGTCAAGGCTATGTTNTCCTGTGGTCATGTATGGATGTGAGAGTTGGACTGTGAAGAAGGCTGAGCGCCGAAGAATTGATGCTTTTGAACTGTGGTATTGGAGAAGACTCTTGAGAGTCCCTTGGACTGCAAGGAGATCCAACCAGTCCATTCTGAAGGAGATCAACCCTGGGATTTCTTTGGAAGGAATGATGCTAAAGCTGAAACTCCAGTACTTTGGCCACCTCATGCAAAGGGTTGACTCATTGGAAAAGACTTTGATGCTGGGAGGCACTGGGGGCAGGAGGAGAAGGGGACGACAGAGGATGAGATGGCTGGATGGCATCACGGACTTGATGGATGTGAGTCTGAGTGAACTCTGGGAGATGGTGATGAAGAGGGCGGCCTGGCGTGCTGCGATTCATGGGGTCGCAAAGAGTCAGACACGACTGAGCGACTGAACTGAACTGAACTGAGAGTAAGTACCTGTCCTTTGCATCTCAGAGGTCACGTTAAAATAATGAAAACATTAGGTGAAGCCAAAGTGAAGTAAAATTGAATTATTTCTAGGAAGTAGCAGGGTGTAGTGCAAATAACATATGCATCACTGTTAGGAGATTTGGGTTCAATTTAAGATTCTGTACTTAATTGCTTGGTATTTATTTTGGCAGTTTGGGCTGTAAGAACTTGCAATAAATAGTAGAGAAATTTAAAAAAAAGTTAACTCCTTCTTGACCTTGTAAGGGCTCATATGACCCACCATGATGATGCTTAGATCTGGATTATGTATACTGTTAATAACATCTTTTCATGCAGAGCCCTCTGTCTCAAAACCTTCCATACCTGTGCCTGACTTCTAGAGGACAGAACAGTTCTCAGAGCTTCCTGGGTTACAGTTCTCAAATTTGACTTGAATAAAATTTTCCATTTCTTTCTTAGGTCGACTGATGTATTTTTCCACAGAGGAAAACACACCAAAGTTATTAAATGGGTTAATCAGATGTTATCTTTATTTGTTATCCTTTTCCTTTTATTTTCCAAATATTTTGTTATCAGGCAAAACTAATATCCTTATTTGAAGTCTTTATTATTTCATAAAATGTTTTTTAGTAAAAACAAGCTTTCAAAAGTTCAGACACTTCTTTTAAACACCTCCACCAAGTACAGAAATGCTCTTCACAGCCCTAGAAGCAAGAAATTCTAGTAGAATGCATGGTAGATATCTCATAGTTAATATTCTTCAGAATATGGATACTCAGGGTGATCGATAACACTGGAAGAGAAAGAGGAGTACTAATGTATTAAATCAGTCATGTTGTCATAGCGAGTATTACCCTGTGATGTGGTCACGATGGGCTAAAACTTGAAATCTACAAATTACATCCCTCCTTCTCCCCCGACAAGCACACCTGCAGGTGTCTGCTCCATCTGCACACAGCACCTGCACGTCCAGTCCCAATCTTCACATGTAATATTCATTCCACAGTGACATGTAGTTTAACTCACGTTACAATTTATATGATAACACAAGACCTGTGGCTAACTGTGGAGGTCATTTCAGTCCTTGGTGTAACTTTTGATGCAAAATGATGAGAATAATCACAGTTAAAGAATTAGTTGCTCTTGTTTTCATACATCCATCAAAAAAAATATCAAGCATCACCCCCTAAATACAGGGTGCTTCCATTAAAGAATTTCCAATTTATTGAAGAGATACTAAGTACACCTAAATATCTTAACTACCAAATATGATTACTGCTTTCTTAATTTATAATTTATGAGAACACTTATTATCATTTGTTTATTACTGCTATTTTCTGTTTTTTCTCATGTTTTGATTTTTTTTTCCTAAATTTGTCCTTTTCTCTTCAGTTCATTAAAAAATGTATTCTGAGAAAATCCATGTGACAAGAGCTGTGTTGTTGACATAAAGTCACAAAGATAAATAAGTCTAGGCATTCAAGACTAATGAGGGGAACATAGATTTATACTTAAAAATCTTTTGAGTACAGAAAATTAGCTTTATACATTTTATTCATCTATCATGTGTTTTCTTAGAATTATGATATAGCTTTACAAACAAGAAGGGGAGTTTTGAGATCTTTCATTTGAAACAGTCTTCATTTTATCACTAATTTGTGTTCCCTTCTCTCTAAACTCCCCTCCAACTTCTCTCTTATTAGTCTTCTGTCTCTTCAATCCTGGCATCCTTCTGCAGTTTTAGCTGGAATTCTGCATTAGTAAATAAGTCTAAGTCCAGGAGGTAGAGGCTGGTGTTGGACAAAGGCTACAATGGGTTGAGTCTTGACTCAGGAAACCAGAGACCCAGACGATCTTACCTGGGTGTGTCCTGCTAAGGATAGAGCAGTCACTCACTAGAGGGTCAGTTAAGCTCATGATCTACTGGTAATTCAGCTTTGTGAAATAACAGGCATGAGGACATGGGAGTTGTAATAAGGGAAAAAGCCCAATGAAGAGATAAACATGACATAAATGGATGGTGTCATGGAAAAGAAATGCCCTTTAGGGAGAAAATCCACCAGAAACTAGAAGAAAGGGGTGGAGGCAGGTCCACTGTGAGTTCTCAGCACTGATGCATGTTGCCCTTCATGGATTCCCCTCCATAAAAACATTGACATGACATTTTACAATTATGTTGTGATAAAAATGAATATGGGCTTCTCTGGTATCTCAGACTGTAAAGAATCTGCCTGCAATATGGGACACCAGGGTTCAATCCCTAGGTTGGGAAGATCCCCTGGAGGAGGGAATGACAAAGCACTCCAATATTCTTGCTTGAAGAATTCCATGAACAGAGGAACCTGGTGGGGCTTCAGTCCATGGGGTCACAAAAGAGTCACATACAACTGAACAACTAACACTTTCATTTTCAATTTCAAACATGAATATAATCCAGGACAGATTCATTATTACGGAGTCACTATTAATCTGATCATTTCCCCCGATTTTAAAAAGAATTAAATATGAAGATTTTTTTCATAGAGCTTTAAAGTACTAGGCACTGTGCTCCATGTGTCTACTGGGACCTTCAGCCCTGCGAGGTGGTACACCAGGCAGAGTAATTAGGAGCACAAAGTAGTGAATTCACCACAATATCAACTCTGGTGATTTTACTGATGGGCTGTCATGGGCCGCAATTACATTTCTATTGGTCAGAGACAGAGCCCTGGAGGAAACCTCTGGTCTGAGGTCTACAGGAAGCATCTGGTTTACTCCTACACTGGAAATCAGAACTATCTTCCTAGAATTAAGCTTTTAAAAATCCTCATTCCCCTGCTGACCTGCCTGTTATAGTAAACAGTATATGTGTGAAACATCAGCAAGTCACTTACGGTAGAAATTCATAATATCTCACATTTCTATTGATGCCATCAATTGTTTTCATGTCTTCTGGAGTCAGTTCAAAGTCAAACACCTGGAAGGAAGAATAACATTAACCTCTCCTCCAAGGAGCCGGCCTCTCCCTAGGGACTGGAGGAGTTTCCATGGAGGAGACAAGAAAAGGGAACAGGGAAGCTGAGTCTGTCCTCAGCTTTCAGGTGAATAAGCCTGGGAGCCTCTGCTGAGTTCTCATCTCTCCTTCGCACACCTTCTCCTTCTCTGTCCACCTCACAAACATTACAGTGCATCAGTCTTTCTAAGTGAATCACTTAAGACAGAAAATAAACTAAAATCCTCTTTTTCCAAACACACAGTCTTTGGACACTCCAGACTGAGAACCTGCTCCCAGAAAAAATGATGAGTCCGTTCTGAGCCCAGATATGAAGAAGATTTCTCCCCATTCACTGATGAGGGGGCATCGTGCTGTGCTGAGATGAAGAACAGGTTAGTTGCCACAGTTAAGCCAAATATATATGAAAATATATAGAGAGAAGTGTTCAGGCTCCTCCGACAAGAGCCACATCCACCTGCTAAATCAGGACTGCCGAGCTGCTCTGCACTGAACTGCAAATGCATGAGAGCCCAGTCAAGAGGACCACAGCTGAACTGAGTGCAGGCTGTTTGCCAAAGCACAGAAATAAGAGACATGTATAACTGATCTCTGCATTAAATCTTGAAACTGGGGAGAGTTTCATGTACAGCTATGGCTAAGAGTACGATGATGGTCTCCTACACACAAATCAAAAGACAACTCTGCAAAAATGGGCACAGTATTGAACAGGAAATTTGCAAAAGCAGAAACTCAAGGAGATTAAATGCATGAAAGTGAAACATTAATATTTAGGAAAATGCAAAACAAAACCACAATGATTTGTTAAGTTAAGGATCACTGCTATAATTTGTATGCCCCCAAATTCACACGTTGGGGCCTCACCCCAATGAGATGGTATTACAAATTAGAGGCTTTGAAGGTGATTAGGTCATGATGGTGGAGCCCTCAAGAATGAGATTTAAACAATATCATATTCATATAAAAGACTTGGGAGAGCTCTGTTGCCCCCTCCACCATGTTAAGATACAAGGGAAAGCCTGTGACCTGGAGGAGGGCCCTCACTTGATCACACAGGCACCTTGACCTCAGACCTCCAGCTTTAGAACCGTGAGAAATGAATTTCAGTTGTTTCTAAGCCACCCGATCTTAAGTACTTTGTTAGAGCAGCCTAAATGGTCTATGAAAGTCAAATATAATTTTGTCAATTGAGAATGACGAAAATAAGATGTCATTTGTACAAGGTGACAGAATAAATTGACACAGTGCTGGAAATAAAATCTCTATTTTCTGTCTAACCTGAACCCTCTCCAGCTATGCCACCTCTCCTGTTGCCATAGTAGGAGGAGAAAACCATTAGAAACACACACAAGACATTCATGCACCAAGAAAAACAGGTAACTTGTCTTGACTCAAGGATAGTCTGAGAGCTGGACAAAGAATGACCCTCGTGAAGGATATTGCTTAGGAGCCCTCTGCCCACAGCCCCACTCATCATCACCTGTATGTTCTCTTTGATCCGCTTCCTGTTGTAACTCTTGGCCAGAACCACAACCCCACGTTGTATCTGGTAGCGAAGGGCAACCAGAGCTGGGGTCTGCTTGTGCTTTTTGGCAATGGCACAAAGAATCGGGTCCTCCAAAAGAATAGGGTAGTTCGGGTTCACCCTGGAAGGAAATTCAGAAATGCTGAGGAGTTGAAACTGAATACTCAGTTTCTAAGGAGGCTTTTCAAATGGATAAAGTAGATCTTCTCTAGACCAGTGTTTCTCAAAGTGTGGTCCAGGGACCAGAAGCATCAGTATCACCTGGAATCTTGTTAGAAATACAAATTCCATGGCTTAGCTGAAGACAAACTGAATCAGAACCTCAGCTGGGTCATTTCCCAATCTGCATTTACAAAGTTCTCCCAGTCATTTGGATGCACGCTTGAGCTGAGACCAGTACTGCCGCACTTGTGGATTTTTTCTTTTTTCTGTTTTACTTCTCAGTGGTTATTTTTCTTAATAATCATAGCTCTAAAGTAAGTACAAGGGCAAGAAAATAAAAAGAGATGGAGACAGGGAAATGTTTTTGTTTTTAATTTTCACTTTTCTGAAGTGTTGATAAAAATTGAGTAGTCCAAAAATGAGATTTCATCATTATTTGCATTGTACAATACTCCTACAAACAAATTTTCACTAAAATGATTCGATTTGTGATTTTTTTTGATAATCATAGATAGATCCGGGTTGTTGTTCAGTCACTCAATCATGTCTGACTATTTGAGACCCCATGTATTGCAGCACGCCAGGCTTATCTGTCCTTCACTGTCTCCCGGAGCTTGCTCAAACTCATGTCCATTGAGTCAATTATCCATCCCACCATCTTGTCCTCTGTCATCCCATTCACCTCCTGCTTTCAATCTTTCCCAACATCAAGGTCTTTTCTAATGAGTTGGTTCTTCGCATAATGTGGCCAAAGTATTGGAGCTTCAGTCAGCATCAGTCCTTCTAATGAATATTCAGGACTGAGTTCCTTTAGGATTGACTGGTTTGATCTCCTTGCAGTCCCTAGGAGACACATTTCTTATCCTGATTTTAGATATAAGGTGAGGGAGACTTGAAACTTTTATTACTAGCACCATGTTCATTTGTTTAAAAATAAGTAAGTCATGACTTAAGCTTATCTCTAAGTGTTCAATGCAGAGACACTTGGATTAAAATCTATATATAATAAGACACCTGAAATGTAAAAAGAATCAATTTGGCTTGTGATTGTAAGACAAAACAGAAGGATTGTGTCCCATCTCTCTTCACTTCTGTCAGTTAAACGTTATCTCCAGAGCACTGCATTCAGCTCAGTCCAGTTCAATCACATCACTCAGTCCTGTCTGACTCTTTGCAACCCCATGGACTGCAGCATGCCGTTCCTCCATGTCCATCACCAACGCCTGGAGTTTACTCAAACTCATGTCTATTGAGTTAGGGATGCGATCTAACCATCTCATCTTCTGTCATCCCCTTCTCCTCCTGCCTTCAATCCTCCCCAGCATCAGGGTCTTTTCCACTGAGTCAGTTCTTCGAATCAGGTGGTCAAAGGATTGGAGTTTCAGCTTCAGCATCAGTCCTTCCAATGAATATTCAGGACTGATTTCCTTTAGGATTTACTGGTTGGATCTCCTTGCAGTCCAAGGGACTCTCAGGAGTCTTCTCCAACACTACAATTCAAAAGCATCAATTCTTTGGTGCTCAGCTTTCTTTACAGTCCAACTCTCACGTCCATACATCACCGCTGGAAAAACCAGAGCTTTGACTAGATGGACCTTTGTTGGAGAAATAATGTCTCTGCTTTTTAACATTCTGTCTAGGTTGGTCATAGCTTTTCTTCCAAGAAGCAAGGGTCTTTTAATTTCATGG
Organism: Redunca redunca; assembly: GCA_006410935.1. Taxonomy (NCBI): domain Eukaryota; kingdom Metazoa; phylum Chordata; class Mammalia; order Artiodactyla; family Bovidae; genus Redunca; species Redunca redunca. The sequence continues at coordinate 135,391 of SJYQ01001269.1, forward strand.
CTGCAGTCACCATCTGCAGTGATTTTGGAGACCCCCAAAATAAAGACATTTCATGTTTCTATTGTTTCCCCGTCTATTTGCCATGATATGATGGGACTGGATGACATGATCTTAATTTCCTGAATGTTGTGTTTTAAGCCAACTTTTTTTCTCTCCTCTTTCACTTTCATCAAGCGACTCTTTAGTTCTTCTTCACTTTCTGCCATAAGAGAGGTATCACCCGCGTATCTGAGGTTATTGATATTTTCCCTGGCAATCTTGACTCCAGCTTGTGCTTCATCCAACCCAGCATTCTGCATAATGTACTCTATCTATAAATTAAATAAGCAGGGTGACAATATACAGGCTTGATGTACTCCTTTACTGATTTGGAACCATTCTTTTGTTCCATGTACAGCTCTAACTGTTGCTTCTTGACCTGCTTACAAACTTCTCAGTAGGCAGCTCATGTGGTCTGGTATTCCCATCTCTTTAAGAATTTTTCAAGTGTTGTGATCCACACAGTCAAAGGCTTTGGTGTAATCAATAAAGCAGAAGTAGATGTTTTTCTGGAATTCTCTTGCTTTTCTGATGATCCAGTGGATGTTGGCAATTTGATCTCTGGTTCCTCTGTCTTTTCTAAATCCAGCTTGAACTTCTGGAAGTTCATGTACTATTGAAGCCTAGCTTGGAGAATTTTGAACATCACTTTGCTAGCATGTGAAATGAGTGTAATTGTGAGGTAGTCTGAGCATTCTTTGGCATTGCCTTTCTTTGAGATTGGAATGAATCTGAAAACTGACCTTTTCCAGTCCTGCGGAACCCCATGAACACTATGAAAAAAACACTGTGTACATTATTATAAAAATATTTTATCAAAATTTGAGTTCTATGGACTTCCCTGGTTGTCCAGTGGTTAAGACGTCATCTTCCAGTTCAGGGGTTGAGGGTTTGATCTTTGGTCAGGGACCTAAGATCCCACATGCCTTGAAGCCCAAAAACCAAACATAAAACAGAAACAGTATTGTAACAAATTCAGTAAAGACTTTAAAAAATTGAGTTTCAGAGTAACTCCCTGTGGCCCTCAGTAATGTTCATACCATTTTGATAGCCGTTGGGCTCCCAGAGCACCATAGGCAACTAGGACAATATCGTGTGACTTGCAGAACTCCAGCAGTTTGCTCTGGTTGAGATAAGGGTGACATTCCACCTGTAGAATGCCAACAGAGAAGAATTGTCAAGTTATATGAAAAGGTAATATGCCAGAGGAAGCTTAAAAGTAAAAATTACATACGCTAAAGAAAAAAAAAAACTGTGTAAATCAAATTACAACTGGAAACATCAACCTCAATAATGATTAAAAAAAAACAAATTTTATCTCTATTAATTAATAGAGATAAAAAGATTAAATAATAATAATAATAACTCCTGAGAACAAGCAACTCTAGGAACCAGATCTTGGTTACTAAATACCACCGAACACCACTAAGACATATGTCTAATTCCAGACTGGAGACAGAAAAAGAGCTGTTAGAATCCTGGGACTATAGGACCTAGTGTGATGGGGGTGGGAGGTCCCACTGGTGGCATTTGGGTAAACTTGAGCATCAAAAAGAATTATGAGTGGAAACAAATGAGGCACACAGAGTAAATAAAAATCCCTGAGGCTCTAGTGATGAGAGCGGGAGAAAGAACAAAACTGTTTTCCTCAATGGATGGTGAGTATTACAATAAATCCTTTCTCAGAAACAGACAATTAATGGGAAGGAGTTAAGTTTTTACCCTGTCTTACAAGAATAAGTGCATTTTATGTTGACTTAATGAGGGAATTTTGTCTTTACAATAAATGTTAGGTCAGGAGACTAAAAATATTGCTTAAAATTGAAAATATTGAAAAATATCCCAATGAAATAATTAATGCACGTGGGAGTCATTGGAGGATTCTCAACCGTTTTGTGAAAATTTGGGGGCGATCGAAATTCCCCTGATGAAAGTTATTATCTGACAGATGACTAGATAATTTCAACAGGAAATTATTACACACTTCCAAACAAAAACATTTAGCTACCAGTAGTTTTACCAGGAGAACAAAATACCACTTCTCACAGAAGGACAACTTGTCGTCACATGCTTCCTACTCGGGTGTATGTGAGAGGCACAGCACACAAAGGGCACCCACAGCTGATTCGCATGACTGTGTGGAAAACCCACCACAGTACTGTGCAGTAATCAGCCTCCAATTAAAGTGAATTAAAAAATAAAGATTTATGGAGAATGGCTCTGCCCATCAGAACAAGGGGAAAAATAAAAGGACGTTTTCTTGTCAAATGTAGTAAGGAATTCAGATTTAACCACTAATTTACATAAACTAGAACCAGACAAACAAGTTAATCAATGTCACAAAGTAATGATGATAAATACAGTGTGTTTGTTGAGAACTTGTCTCTCTATCTTCATGACATAATGATTGAGTGACCATTCTAGGTTAAAAACCATGAAAAATATGACTCAAAGTGACATATGAACCATATCAGATCTGGGTCATCANNNGTAAGCTACACTTTCCATATAAGATTCTTTTTCTCTGACTCCAACTTGTAACTTAAAGACATTAAGGTACATACAGGTGAAGATTACATGACATATGTATCACATCTCAGTTATATGGCATATCTAGATCTGTCAAACTTAGAATTAAACAGCAGAGAGATGGTCACCAGGGACTGGGAGGAAGGGGGAATCTGGAATTGATAAGCGTGATGTGAAGTCTCAATTATACAAGATGAATGAATTTTAGATCTGCTTCCAACACTGTCCCTATAATAAACAACACTGTGTTGTATTATATGAATACTTTAAAACTTGTGGGAGGGATTGGGGGCAGGAGGAGAAGGGGACAACAGAGGATGAGATGGCTGGATGCCATCATGGACTCGATGGATGTGAGTCTGAGTGAACTCCAGGAGATGGTGATGAACAGGGAGGCCTGGCGTGCTGCGATTCATGGGGTCGCAAAGAGTCAGACACGACTGAGCGACTGAACTGAACTGAACTGAGTATCACCATAAGCCTTTAACTTCGTCCATCAAACTTGATGAACTTTCATAGCCTCCAGCAAACTTGGCTGAAGACCCATAAATGCAGAGAAACCAAGACAAAAGATTCAGGCATTCAAACTCCACGCAAACTCTTAACACCCTTCTCAGCTGATTTTTCTTTGTTTACTTCCTGTTCCATGGTTCCTTAATGTACATAGTTCCCTCCAAGACATTTTGACATCTGATTTCTGGTCATGCTTTAAGCTCAGGGGGAAAACCCCTTCCTCTAAGTTCTGGGTGTTGAATCTAACTCCCTTTCACTTCTCTCAGTTCCTACCCACAATTTAGCAGGAAGCCCTCCCCGCCTTTTCCACCCAGACTTTATCAGTCAGAGATACTGTTATGGATTCTATTCACACTGTCCAGACAGAGGCTCTGCTCTCTAGAATCCTCTGTCCACAAAGGTCAGATGAACAGGAGGGAAGGCCAGACAGACATCTGGCTCCAGTGCAAGAAGGAGGTTGTGAAGAGCAGGAGGGAGAGGAGCCAAGCTGCTCACCTGGTTGCAGACGGGCTTGTACCTGAGCCCAGGCTTGTTCAGGATCTTCTCCAGCTGCTTGTGGTTGAAATTGGACACCCCAATGGACTTGGTCAGCCCTGCATCCTTACACTTCTCCAGGGCCTGGGAGGGAGGGGTGGTGAACAGTCATGAACCCTCACTTGGAATGGGCAATAAAACAAAATTAATGGCTGAAAAAAAATTGTTAAAACTGTCTATTGTCAAAAATTAGCATTGATTATAAGGAAGAAAAAAGTGGAAGAAGTTCATGACACAGGAAGAGTTACAGTTAGAAAAACCCTGGAGAATACATAATATATGGAAAAATACAGATGCCTCTGTTACCAACCCAAATTCTTTTCCACTGCTCTCTGTGAACATTTCAGCAAAAGTTTCCTCTCTACAACCCCAGCATCCCAGCCCTTAGATTCATGAACTGCTGAGTCTGATGGTCCACAGCCCATTCTCACAGTTGGAAGAAATGAAGGAGGTCCCCCCTCTCCTGGCTCCTCCCCTGGTTCTCTCTTCCCTGGACTTACTTCCCATGTGTGACGGAGATCCACTGAGTCAAGTATCAGTTTTCCATCTTCATCTGTTGGCAAAATTTCCTCCCCTGGCTGGAATAGAAGCAGTCATTTTAGAGATGTTACAAAACAATTTCCCCCACACTTAGCCAAACAGCCAGGCACATCTAGGACCAGGGCATCAAATCTCTATGAGGTAGGTCTACAACGTTCTAGATACTGATATTTGCAAAGTGCTTTACATATGGAGTTTTGAGTAATGTGTTTAGAAGTCAATTTTCCACTAATCTCTTACACTTAACATTTTGATAAATACAGTTTTCCTACATTCTAATGTGGACTGTCAATGACTTATTTGAATTTTTTTCTGCCTCTTTTACTTTCCTCTTGCAAAATACCTCCATTGCGCTGGGGGTGACTGTAAGTTATGCCTTACTTCTGGCATTAAAATTGCAAACTTGACCTGGGCTAAATATCAGACTTCCTTTTCCCTTTGAGCATCAGGTGCCCTAGGGCAGGCATATGAACCAGCAAGGCTCTCCTTAGGTTGATATGGAATGTGGAAGATCTAGACATGCTCTCAAATGTTCATGACCATGAGCCTTAAGGCCCCCAAGGCCATATTTGCCACTGATCAAAAATTTTCAGTGAAAATAAAGCAAACCAAGTATAATGCCATGATAAGAGATAGAAAAGTGGACCCATTTCTAAGAATACTGCAACTCAACTTTCCTCAGTGTAGAGTACATCCTAAACTGTACTATGAAAAATACTTAAGTACTTAAGTATTATGAAAAAAAGTACTATGAAAAATCTTAAGCCAACCAACCATGGAAGCTGATAGACATTGTGACATATGAAATAAGATAGAGGTGATCACACAAATTGCCAACCTTCAGAGGCACTGGAGTATGAATAAGATAGAGATCAACATAGTCCAGTTGAAGGCTTTTCAGTGACTTTTCCAAGGCTGATTGGACCAACTCTGGTTGAAGGCATGTGGACCAAAGCTGCAGAGGTTAAATAATAGAAGTTATGTTAAATGAAGGCAGTAGGTCGTTTTGTTTGTCTTGTTTCATTTAATGATAAAACATTTTTATTGTTTAGAAATGGATGACCACTGGGAAAAATGCTCCTTTTTTTCTTGAGTTCCATTTTTTTATCTAACACACCCATGAAAACTTTATTATTTGACTGAATTTATCATCAGTACATCATTCATAATAGAATAATCAAGATAAATAACATTATAAAATAATTACCATGCCTATCATCTGAATTGTGTTTAATAGAGCGTAAAAGCACAGACTTAGTCTAATTCAATCAATCAGTCCTCTCAGAATTAATTAGCATTTTGTTTACATAACTGTAGAAAGAAAAGTATTTTGAACATATTAACATGAGCAGAACATAATTCAAGACACTTTGGCTAGATCTTGTGGAATATACAAAATGCCTCTCCTAATGTTCTCTTACTCTTAGAGTTGAGAACTGAAATTCAGAATGTGAAGAAATTTGAGAAACTCACCCAGATGATAAGGAAACCTATAATCAATTCACACTTCTGTATGAATCCTTAGACCATACTAAATCACACTCCTCTGGTCTAGGCTCAGAGAAGGAAAGTGAGCAGTGCAGAAAAAGTTGCTATCACTTTCTATTTGGGGGCAGGGGAGGAGGAAACTATATTTAACATATAAATATGTGTAGAAAGAAAGCTGTATCAGTAAACAACATTCACCTAATTACTGATCCTATTACATAATTGTCACCTGCATACAACTAGTTGTGAACATGTGCACACACACAACACACAAATCACCTTTGAAGTGTAGAATATGTCTTCTCTCTTCACAGTGCCATCGGCAATCTTGCTTCGAATGGCCTGGCCAACATGCTCTTCATTTCTGTACGCATGAGCACAGTCAATATGGCGGAACCCAACCTCTATAGCGAATTTGGTGACCTCCAGAGCTTCACTCTTAGGAACCTACATAAGCAACAAAGGTAGGAATTGAACATCCCCATGATTAAGAAATTGCTGAGCCACAAGCTTTGATCTTTACAATAATCAACTTTTCTTTGTGCTTTTGGTTCATTCTGCATGTGTGGTGATGAACCCATGACAGTTTTCCTGAACTTTCCTGGTCAATGATTAAATGGACGACCAGGAACCCTTCAATCCCAGGCGATCAGTGGTTGATCACAGGTATCAGACGACCTCAAGAAAAACTCCAGATTCAATTTTTCTGGAAAAAATTGTAAGACTTAGCATAAAGTTGTAGTCATGGATACAATTTATACTGTGAGATGCTTGAAGCAAAATCCACAAAAATATAAAGTACCTGGCAAAAGCATCAAGAAAGGAGTATGTTAAGGCTGTATATTGTCACCCTGCTTATGTAACATATGCAAAGTATATCATGCAAAATGCTGGCCTGCATGAAGCACAAGCTGGAATCAAGATTGCCAGGGGGGAAATATCAATAACCTCAGATATGCAGATGACATCACCTTTAGGGCAGAAAGTGAAGAGGAACTAAAGAACCTCTTGATGAAAGTGAAAGAGAAGAGTGAAAAAGCTGGCTTAAAACTCAACATTCAAAAAGTTAAGATCATGGCATCCAATCCCATCACTGCATGGCAAATAGATGGAGAAACAATGGAAACAGTCGGAGATTTTATTTGCTTGGGCTCCAAAATCACTGCAGATGGTGACTGCAGCCATGAAATTACAAAAAAAAGCTTGCTTCTTGGCAGAAAAGCTATGACCAATGTACATAGCATATTAAAAAGTAGAGACATTACTTTGCCAGCAAAAGTCTGTCTAATCAAAGCTCTGGTTTTTCCAGTAGTCATGTATGGATGTGAGAGTTGGACTATAAAGAAAGCTGAGTGCAGAAGAATTGATGCTTTTGAACTGTGATGTTGGAGAAGACTCTTGAGTCCCTTGGACTGCAAGGAGATCAAACCAGTCCATCCTAAAGAAAATCAGTCCTGAATATTCATTGGAAAGACTGATGTTGAAGCTGAAACTCCAATACTTTGGCCACCTGACGTGAGGAATAGACTCATTGGAAAAGACCCTGATGCTGGGAAAGATTGAAGGTAGAAGGAGAAGGGGACAACAGAAGATGAGAAAGTTGGATGGGATCACTGGCTTGATGGACATGAGTTTGAGTAAGCTCCAGGAGTTGGTGGTGGACAGGGAAGCCAGGTGTGCTGCAGTCCATGGGTTCACAAAGAGTTGGACACGACTGAGCAACTGAACTGAGCTGAAAAGCATCAAGAAACCAGGTGAAATCTTCCGGGACCTCTGTCTACCAGTGAAGCCACATAGAATACACCAAATAAAATCTGCATCTATTCAAGTTGTACAAACCAATGTTTTCATATAAGCATCCATTGTTAATGATTAACACAATCAAGCTAATAACAGATTTGTCACCTCACATGGATAACTTTTGGCTGTGGGGAGAATACTTAATATCTAGTCTCTTAGCAAATCTCATGAATACAGTCCATTTTTTAAACTACAGTTACCATGCTCTACATTACATCTCACAGCTTATCTTATAACTGAAGATCTGTATCCTTGACCATTATCTTGCCATTTTCCCCAGCATATACTCAGTTTCTGGTCACCGTTCCTCTACTCTCTACTTCTGAGTTTCACTGTTTTAGATTCCACCAACAAAGAGATCAGGCAGTATTTGTCTCCCTACTTCTGGCTTATTTCACTTAGTTTAATATTCTCCAGGTTCCTCCATGTTGTTGCAAATGGCAAAAGGATAACTTCTTTTATAAAGGCTGAATAATATTCCATTTTTTTAAAATTTAAATTTATTTATTTTAATTGGAGGCTAATTACTTTACAATATTCCATGTGATTTAGAATCTTTCCTTTTTCAAGGAGGTAGATCCTTGGTCTCTACCTCAAATACTTCTCTGGGTGATGTGTTTTTGGAAGAAGGAAAGGGTTCTGGAATTAATGAAACATACAGAGAAAACCCTCCATTACAATGTCCCTCAAAGCAAAGCGCTGACAGTCAGCGTTCTTGGCAGCCGAGTCTCACCTCTCCTGCCAAGCTGGGAAAGAGACGGAGACTGCAGGGGAACCCAGAGTAATCTGCAGGTGAGCACAGCCTCAGACCCTGATGCAGAGTAGAGACTGGATGCTCTCTCCCCTTTCACAGGGCACGGTTCTAGCCTGGTTAGTGGGAATCATGTGATCCTCCCAGAGTCACACAGGAGCTCAGTGCTTGACAACCTAAGTCCCCTTCCTCCCATGTTATATCCACTACTATTTATATCTCAAGCCCAAAGCGCTACTCTTACCTCCTGAGGGGCATATGTTCCAAATCCCAGGATAGGGATGAAGTGGCCATCATTAAGCTTCACCCTCTGGCATTGGGTTTCCATTGCCTGTTGCTCCTCTGAGTAAGCAGACTGATTTTTTTTCTTCTGCCTTCACAGGTTATATATAATAGGAAGGTAACACCCCAGCTGCCCTGTCCAATGTTAGCAGACACATTGTAGGAGGAGCATGATTAAATTAGTTCCCATGGAGTAAGAAGAGAATTAAAGTCAGTTAACTTGCTTGTTTTTTTTTTTTATCAGTATAATCTTAAGATACATTTTGATGAGGTTGGCTGAACAAGTATTAACTGTGTGTTAGACTAGAAACTTCCACACAGCAATCTTTTTTCATTTTTCTAATTATGAATGTGAATCTTACAGTACAAATACATTCATACAGAGAATCACACAATTTAAAGGAGTGATTAATAAGCATTAAAAAAAATCTTCAGTTCGGTTCAGTCACTCAGTCGTGTCCAACTCTTTGCTACCCCATGAATCGCAGCACACCAGGCCTCCCTGTCCATCACCAACTCCTGGAGTTCACTCAGACTCATACCCCTTGATAAAGAATGAAAACTTCAAATGAAAATAAGTTTGCCTTTTATTTTTACCACCAGCAAAATTATTTTGCTTTAGAGACCTGACGGTGGTGAAATTCTGAAAAGGACACCAAAACCACACATTCTGGCTAGTTTTTGGATACCATATGCAGTGTGAAAACTGACTTTAAAGGGTTTATACCTTGAATTTAGTTATATAACTTTTAGAAAGCTATCATAATATAAATTATACATATATTACATACTTTGCTATTTTGCTCAGCCTTACCCATGAAAGAAAAACTTGTAAGCCAGTTAAATTGTAACAACTTTGGGATAAGTAAGGAAAATTGTGAGGCACTGATATAGTGAAATGTTGTGAAACCAAATGAAATTTAACAGAGTGACGTGAGCAAAATGGTGGGCTAGAATGTACTGAATTCTCCCTTAGAAACATGAGAAAACAATCAGAACCCAGATGAAAAATGTCATATGAGCCCTAGGAAACAGTCAAACAAAATCTATGGCAATACAGTGAACACACAATCATGAAAAATCCAGAACAGGATGGAAGGACATTTCGTGGTGTTTTTACTCACCTGTACCCTCCTCCTGCCTGGGGCAGTGCAGTCTTGATCTGCAAAGAGCAGCGGCTCAGCTCCCTCAAACCAGAGTGATCACAGAAAACCTTAATGCAATGTTCCAACCTACTTGGGGACAGCCTGAAGATGAATGTCTGCTTTACCTAAACAAGCTTAAACTGAAGAGCAGCTGGAGTGTCTTATTACAGCTGCAGGGGGACTATACATACGTGGGACCAGGGACAAAGGATTAAGGGTGGAGACCTAGACTAGACTATGTAAAACCCTGAGTAGAACTGGCATGTGGATTTGGGGGACACAGGGCATTCAAAAACAACCATATATTCATGGGAACGAAACAGCCACCCGTGGGCCAGGCAAGATGTTGATGCAGAAATAAACTGAGCAGCCCTTAGCTTTCCTTTGGACGGATCCCAGGACAAGGAGCATGCCAAGTTAACTAGTGAAGGCCAGTCATGACGTGGAGGAAATCAACCAAGAGTGAGTAGCTGCTTGTTGTTTCAAGTACCCAATGATGAATGCATACACACCCAGGAACACATACACACACACACATACGCAGGAACGCACACACACACACGACAGAAAGAAAAGAGGGAAGGAAGGAGAAAGAAAGAAAAAGGAAACCATGGTCCAGGAAAGGAAGAAAATAAATCGGCACCGACTCTTCCTGAACAGTCACAGGAGCCACACTTAGTGAACAGTGAGTGTCACACACTGTCCCGGGGAGGAGCTCCAGGTGGGCAAGAGGACGCTGAGCTCAGCTCCCCCAGAAGCACATCAGGGTCCCATCTCCTGAAAACACACGACACTAGCAGGAAGCCTTGTACACACCAAGGCTGTAAAGAACTGTCCACACGGAGCTGGGTGGGAAGGGAAAAGAAGCTGGACTCGGGACTGAGTCCCTGGGAGGGCCCCAGACAAGGAGTGGGGACAGGGGCTCGGAGGTCCTCCTTGGAGACACCCGTGCACACCAAGGACTGGGCACTGCAGCCCTGGAACGACCCCATGAGGTCACAGCCCCATAGCTGCTGTGAACCCAGGTGGAACCGCAGGAGATCTGCAAGAACCTCAACTCCAAACCCTAGATGGCCAAAGATTACTTCAAGGATTATTTCAAGGCATAAATCCAAACACTATAGAAAACATTCTGAGTTTAGGAGAGAAAAGGTGGTATTCAAGATAAACTCAAGTAAAGTGATTAAATATAAAAAATCCCAATGTTGTATCAATAGGGAGGCATAACCAAGAATAATATTATGGAAATAGTAAAAAAAAGTGACTAAGGGATATCATGCAATGTCTGTCAGGTGAGCAAAGACAATGTGTGGTAAAGTGTTGACAGAAAATGTTATTCTATTCTGCTTTATCACAAATATGACTTGAAAGATTTTTTTTCCATCCTGTGGTCTGTCTTTGCCCACTCTGGTAATTTGTTTCAGTGCAAAATAGTTTTGAATTTGGATGAAGACTAATAATAATTTTTTCTCTTATTTCCTGTACTTTTGGTGTCAAATCCCCCCAATTGTGACCATATCCAATGATGAGAATCTTTTTCCAGAGGTTTTCTTCTGCAAGTTTCATATTTATATTTTGTGTGTCTAGATCTCAGAAGCATTTGGAGTTGTTTTTTCTATAAGGTCAACTCCCAACTTCTTTTTACATGTGGATATCTAGCTTTGCCACCACTGATAGTTGAAAACACTGTCCTTTATAACTGTATCTATCTATTTAAAACAGACGTCATTTAAGTTCATGCACACTCTGAAAGACCTGGGTTTCCCTTGTAGATCAGTTGGTAAAGTAACTGCCTGCAGTGAAGGAGACCCGGATTTGATCCCTGGGTCAGGAAGATCCCCTGGAGAAGGAAATGGCAACCCACTTATCCTTGTCTGGAAAATCTCATGGACAGAGAAGCCTGGTGGGCTGCCGTCCATGGGGTCGCAAAGAGTCGGCCACGACTGAGGGACTAACACACACACACTGAAAGATCTACATCATTTCCAAGTGTTTTGTGTTTTGGATGTCATGTTTTATATCTTCAAGTCTATCCCTTAACTGTTTACTATGGTTTTTACTAGTTTATTTAAGTGGTGCATGCCCCAACCAGTAACGCTGAAGAAACTGAAGTTGAACAGTTTTATGAAGACCTACAAGATCTTTTAGAACTAACACCCAAAAAAGATGTCCTTTTCATTATAGGGGACTAGAATGCAAAAGTAGGAAGTCAAGAAACACCTTGAGTAACAGGCAAATTTGGCCTTGGAATGCGAAATGAAACAGGGCAAAGACTAATAGAGTTTTGCCAAGATAATGTACTGGTCATAGCAAACACCCTCTTCCAACAACACAAGAGAAGACTCTACACATGGACATCAACAAATGGTCAGCACTGAAATCAGATTGATTATATTCTTTGCAGCCAAAGATGGAGAAGCTCTATACAGTCAACAAAAACAAGACCGGGAGCTGACTGTGGGTCAGATCATGAACTCCTTATTGCCAAATTCAGACTTAAATTGAAGAAAATAGGGAAAACTGCTAGACCCTTATGATTATACAGTGGAAGTGAGAAATAGATTTAAGGGTCTAGATCTGATAGAGTGCCTGATGAACTATGGAATGAGGTTCGTGACATTGTACAGGAGACAGGGATCAACACCATCCCATGGAAAAGAAATGCAAAAAAGCAAAATGGCTGTCTGGAGAAGCCTTACAAATAGCTGTGAAAATAAGAGAGGTGAAAAGCTAAGGAGAAAAGGAAAGATATAAGCATCTGAATGCAGAGTTCCAAAGAATAGCAAGAAGAGATAAGAAAGCCTTCTTCAGGGATCAATGCAAGGAAATAGAGAAAAACAACAGAATGGGAAAGACTAGAGATCTCTTCAAGAAAATTAGAGATACCAAGGGAACATTTCATGCAAAGATGGGCTCAATAAAGGACAGAAATGGTCTGGACCTAACAGAAGCAGAAGAAATTAAGAAGAGGTGGCAAAAATACACAGAAGAACTGTACAAAAAAGATTTTCATGACCCAGACAATCTTGATGATGTGACCCTAATCTAGAGCCAGACATCTTGGAATGTGAAGTCAAGTGGGCCTTAGAAAGTATCACTACAAACAAAGCTAGTGGAGGTGATGGAATTCCAGTTGAGCTGTTTCAAATCCTGAAAAATGATGCTGTGAAAGTGTTGCACTCAATATGCCAGCAAATGTGGAAAACTCAGCAGTGGCCACAGGACTGGAAAAAGTCAGTTTTCATTCCAATTCCAAAGAAAGGCAATGCAAAAGAATGCTCAAGCTACGGCACAATTGCACTCATCTCACACGCTAGTAAAGTAATGCTCAGAATTCTCCAAGCCAGACTTCAGCAATACGTGAACCCTGAACTCCCTGATGTTCAAGCTGGTTTCAGAAAACACAGAGGAACCAAAGATCAAATTGCCAACATCTGCTGGATCATGGAAAAAGCAAGAGAGTTCCAGAAAAACATCTATTTCTGCTTTCTTGACTATGCCAAAGACTTTGACTGTGTGGATCACAATAAACTGTGGGAAATTCTGAAAGAGATGGGAATACCAGACCACCTACCCTGCCTCTTGAGAAATCTGTATGCAGGCCAGGAAGCAACAGTTAGAACTGGACATGCAACAACAGACTGGTTCCAAATAGGAAAAGGAGTACCTCAAGGCTGTATATTGTCACCCTGCTTATTTAACTTATATGCAGAGTACATCATGAGAAACGCTGGGCTGGAAGAAACACAAACGAATCAAGATTTCTGGGAGAAATATCAATAACCTCAGATATACAGATGGCACCACCCTTATGGCAGAAAGTGAAGAGGAGCTAAAAAGCCTCTTGATGAAAGTGAAAGAGGAGAGTGAAAAAGTTGGCTTAAAGCTCAACATTCAGAAAACAAAGATCATGGCATCCAGTCCCAGCACTTCATGGGAAATAGATGGGGAAACAGTGGAAACAGTGTCAGACTTTATTTTTGGGGGGCTCCAAGGTCACTGCAGATGGTGACTGCAGCCATGAAATTAAAAGATGCTTACTCCTTGGAAGAAAAGTTATAACCAACCTAGATAGTATATTCAAAAACAAAGACATTACTTTGCCAACTAAGGTCCGTCTAGTCAAGGCTATGCTTTTTCCTGTGGTCATGTATGGATGTGAGAGTTGGACTGTGAAGAAGGCTGAGCACCGAAGAATTGATGCGTTTGAACTGTGGTGTTGGAGAAGACTCTTGAGAGTCCCTTGGACTGCAAGGAGATCCAAATAGTCCATTCTGAAGGAGATCAACCCTGGGATTTCTTTGGAAGGAGTGATGCTAAAACTGAAGTTCCAGTACTTTGGCCACCTCATGCGAAGTGTTGACTCATTGGAAAAGACTGATGCTGCGAGAGATTGGGGGCAGGAGGAGAGGGGGACGACCGAGGATGAGATGGCTGGATGGCATCACGGACTCGATGGACATGAGTCTGAGTGAACTCCTGGAGATGGTGATGGACAAGGAGGCCTGGCGTGCTGCGATTCATGGGGTCGCAAAGAGTTGGACACGACTGAGCGACTGAACTGAACTGATGCACTTCCTTTGCTATATATTTGCTTTTGCTATGGGTTTTTTTCCCTTTCTGTATTTCCTTATTTCCATAAGGAAATAGCCTTTTATTTTCAAAGAAAAAAACAGGCTTCCATGGTGGCTCAGATGGTAAAGAATCTGCCTGCAATGAAGGAGGCCCGGGTTTGAAACCTGATTTGGGAAAATTCCCTGGAAAAGCAAATGGCAACCCACTCCAGTATTCTTGCTTGGGAAATCCCATGGACAGAGGAGCCTGGCAGGCTACAGTCCATGGGGTGGGTTGCAGAGTCGGACATGACTGAGAGACTGACACTTACCATTTACTGTAGGGTCAGTTTAGTGAGGATCTCGGCTGTGCTTCTCTAGGAAACTATTTATCTCTTCTTCAGTTCTGCATGACAATATTACTGGGTAGAAGGTCCTTGGTTGTAGATATTTTTATCCTTTCAGTATTTTTAGTATATTATGTAACTCCATTCTGGCCTATAGTATTTCAGCTGCAAATCAATTGAGAGCCTTGTGGGGATTCCCTTATATGAGACTCTGTTTTTCTCTTGCTCCCTTTGAAATTTTCTCTTTAATATTTGACAGTTTTAAGTCTTGGTGTGGGTCTCCTTGGTTTCATTTGTTTGGGACTCTCTGTACTTCTGGCACTTGGATGTTTTTTCCTTTCTTTAGGTTTGGAAAATTCTCTGTCATAATTTCATCAAATGCATTTTTCTGCGCCTTTCTCTCATTCTTCTCCTACGACTACTACTCTGAATGTTACTACAGTTGATGTTGTCCCAGGAGACCATGCTTGTGAAAAATTGATTTTTCTTTTTACCGTTCTGATTGAGTGATTTCCATTATTCTTTCTTCTAGGTTGCTTATGCATTATTCTGTATTGGCTAACCTGTTGTTAACTCCTTCTAATGTACTTTTTATTTCACTTATTGTGTTATTCAGCTCTCATTGAGTCTTTTTTTTCTATTTTCTAGCTCTTTGTTGAAGTTCTCACTGTGTTTCTCTATTCTTTTCAAAATATATTATTATAACTTAACAATGTTATATATGATTCCTACGATAACAGCAAAGAAAATAAAATAGAGTATATGGAACATAAATATAAAAGAGATGAGAATCAAAGATGTCACTATGAAAAATCATCTGAACATTAAGGAAAGTGGTAATGGAGGAAATAAAGAACTAAGTCACACCAAAAAATGTAAAAAGACAAAAGTACTTTCCTATCAGTTATTACTTTTAATGTAAATAAAATAAACTCCACGTTCAAATAGTATATATTGTCAGAATAGATTTTTTAAAAATATATCAAATTTTTGTCTTTGTGCCAGTACCATACTGTCTTGATGACTGTGGCTTTGTAGTAGAGCTTGAAGTCAGGCAAGTTGATTCCTCCAGCTCCATTCTTCTTTCTCAGGATTGCTTTGGCTATGGTACTGGCACAAAGACAGAAATATAGATCAATGGAACAAAATAGAAAGCCCAGAGATAAACCCACACACCTATGGACACCTTATCTTTGATAAAGGAGGCAAAAATATACAATGGAGTAAAGACAATCTCTTTAACAAGTGGTGTTGGGAAAATTGGTCAACAACTTGTAAAAGAATGAAACTAGATCACTTTCTAACACCACACACAAAAGTAAACTCAAAATGGATTAAAGATCTAAATGTAAGACCAGAAACTATAAAACTCCTCGAGGAGAACATAGGCAAAACACTCTCTGACATAAATCACAGCAGGATCCTCTATGATCCACCCCCCAGAATTCTGGAAATTAAAGCAAAAATAAATAAATGGGATCTAATCAAAATTAAAAGCTTCTGCACAACAAAGGAAAATATAAGCAAAGTGAAAAGACAGCCTTCTGAATGGGAGAAAATAATAGCAAATGAAGCAACTGACAAACAACTAATCTCAAAAATATACAAGCAACTTATGCAGCTCAATTCCAGAAAAATAAATGACCCAATCAAAAAATGGGCCAAAGACCTAAATAGACATTTCTCCAAAGAAGACATACGGATGGCTAACAAACACATGAAAAGATGCTCAACATCACTCATTATCAGAGAAATGCAAATCAAAACCACAATGAGGTACCACTTCACACCAGTCAGAATGGCTGCGATCCAGAAGTCTGCAAGCAATAAATGCTGGAGAGGGTGTGGAGAAAAGGGAACCCTTTTACATTGTTGGTGGGAATGCAAACTAGTACAGCCACTATGGAGAACAGTGTGGAGATTCCTTAAAAAATTGCAAATAGAATTGCCTTATGACCCAGCAATCCCACTGCTGGGCATACACACCGAGGAAACCAGAATAGAAAGAGACACATGTACCCCAATGTTCATCGCAGCACTGTTTATAATAGCCAGAACATGGAAACAACCTAGATGTCCATCAGCAGATGAATGGATAAGAAAGCTGTGGTACATATACACAATGGAGTATTACTCAGCCATTAAAAAGAATACATTTGAATCAGTTCTAAGGAGATGGATGGAACTGGAGCCGATTATACAGAGTGAAGTAAGCCAGAAAGAAAAACACCAATACAGTATACTAACGCATATATATGGAATTTAGAAAGATGGGGATGATGACCCTGTATGCGAGACAACAAAAGAGACTCAGATCTATAGAGTGAACTTTTGGACTCTGGGGGAGAGAGAGAGGGAGAGGGTGGGATGAGATGGGAGAATGGCATTGAAACATGTATACTATCAAGTAAGAAACGAATCGCCAGTTGATGTCAGATGCAGAATGCAGGATGCTTGGGACTGGTGCAAGGAGAGGACCCAGAGGGATGGCATGGGGTGGGAGGTGGGAGGGGATTCATGTTTGGGAACGCTTGTACACTCGTGGTGAATTCATGTCAATGTTTGGCAAAACCAATACAGTAATGTAAAGTAAACTAAAGTTAAAATAAAAATTTTTAAAGTAAAAAAAAATATATATATATCAAATTTTTGTCATTATAAGCGATTCACTGTAAATCTAAGGACACAAATTCTTTGAAAGGAAAAAGTGACAAAAGACATTCTATGTAAACAGTAACTGAGAGCTGGCGTGACCACACTCAGTTTAGTTCAGTTGCTCAGTCATGTCTGACTCTTTGCAACCCCATAAACTGCAGCATGCCAGGCTTCCCTGTCCACCACCAACTCCCAGAGCTTTCTCAAACTCAAGTCCATTGAGTCGATGATGCCATCCAAAGATGATCTCTTCTTCTGTAGTCCCCTTCTCCTCCTGCCTTCAATCTTTCCCAGCATCAGGGTCTTTTCCAGTGAGTCAGTTCTTTGTATCAGGTGGCCAAAGTATTGGAGTTTCAGCTTCAGCATCAGTCCTTCCGATGAATATTCAGGACTGTTAGGATGGCCTGGTTGGATCTCCTTGCAGTCCAAGGGACTCTCAAGAGTCTTCTCCAACAACACAGCTCAAAAGCTTCAATTCTTTGGCCCTCAGCTTTCTTTATATTCCAACTCTCACATCTATACATGATTATTGGAAAACTCAGAGCTTTGATTAGACAGACCTTTGTTGGCAAAGTAATGTCTCTGCTTTTTAATATGATACTTAGGTTGGCCATAGCTTTTCTTCCAAGGAGTAAGTGTCTTAATTTCATGGCTGCAGTCACCATCTGCGGTGATTTGGGAGCCCGAGAAAATTAAGTCTCTCACTGTTTCCATTCTTTCCCCATCTATTTGCCATAAAGTGATGGGACCAGATGCCATGATCTTAGCTTTTTGAATGTTGAGTTTTAAGCCAGCTTTTTCACTCTCCTCTTTCACTTCCATCAAGAGGCTTTTTAGTTCCTCTTCACTTTCTGCCATAAGGGTGGTGTCATCTGTGTATCTGAAATTATTGACATTTCTCCTGGCAGTCTTGTTTCCAGCTTGTGTTTCATCCAGCCTGGCATTTTGCATGATATACTCTACATATAAGTCAAATAAGCAGGGTGACAATATACAGCCTTGACGTACTCCTTTCCCAATGTGGAACCAGTCCATTGTTCCATGTCCGATTCTAACTGTTGTTTCTTGACCTGTATACAGATTTTTCAGGTGGCAGGTAAGGTGGTCTTGTATTCCTATCTCTTGAAGAATTTCCCACAGTTTGTTGTTAACTTCACACTAAATTTGGCATTATCAATAAAGGAGAAGTAGATGTTTTTCTGGAATTCTCCTGTTTTTTTGATGTGCAAATTAGATGTTGGCAATTTGATCTCTGGTTCCTCTGCCTTTTCTAAATCCAGCTTGAAGATCTGGAAGTTCATGTTTCACAAACTGCTGAAGCTTGGCTTGGAGAATTTTGAGTGTTACTTTGCTAGCATGTGAGATGAGTGCACTTGTATAGTATTTTGAATATTCTTTGACATTGCCCTTCTTTGGGATTGGAATGAAAACTGACCTTTTTCTGTCAGTTTGTGGCCACTGCTGAGTTTTCCAAATTTGCTGGTGTATTGAGTGAAGCACTTTTAACAACATTATCTTTTAGGATTTGAAATAGCTCAAGTGGAATTCCATCACCTCCACTAGCTTTGTTCATAGTGATGCTTCCTAAGGCCTACTTGACTTCACATTCCATGTTGTCTAGTTCTAGGTAAGGGATCATACCATCATGGTTATCTGGGCCATGAAGATCTTTCTTTGTATAATTCTCCTGTGTATAACAGACAAAATTTAATAGTTTTAAAATAAAATTTGTGACAAGGCAAGAAAAGTGAAGTGAAGTCGCTCAGTCGTGTCTGACTCTTTGCGACCCCATGGACTGTAGCCTACCAGGCTTCTCCATCCATGGGATTCTCCAGGCAAGAATACTAGAGTGGGTTACCATTTCCTTCTCCAGGAGATATTCCCCACCCAGGGATTGAACCCAGGTTTTCTGCATTGGAGGCAGACACTTTAACCTCTGAGCCACCAGGGAAGACAAGACAAAGAAGGATATTCTATACTGATAAATAGTCAATCCACCAAGAATATAGAGAAATTGCAAACACAGATGGGCCAAACATCAGAATTCCAAAATATATGAAGCCAAGATAGACAGAAGTGAAGGGAAAAACAGACAGCACTATAGCACTAGTTGGAGACATTAATATCTACTTTCAGCAATTGATAAAACAACTAGACAGAAGACCAATGAGGAAATAGAAAGAGATGCTATGAACAACTGTATGCCAATACACTGAATAATCTAGTTGAAATGGAAAATTTCTAGAGACCCACAGTCTATGAAGACAAAATCTTGAAGGAACAGAAAGCCTGAGTAGACTTATTCCTACTTATTCAAGCAGATTGAATCAGTAATTAGGAGACTCTCAAGAAAGAGAAGCCCAGGGCCAGATGACCACACTAGTAAATTCTGCCAAGCATTTATAGCAGAATTAACGCAAATCATTCTTAAATTCTCCAAAAAATATTGAAGAGGAAGCAATACTTTCCAACACATTCTGTCAGGCCAGCATTAGCCAGAGACCAATCGCAGACCAAGATACTACAGAAAAATCAACTACAGACAGATGCTTCAGATGATGATTGCTACAAAAATTCTCAATTAAATACTCGAAAATTGAATTCAGGAGCATACTAAAAATTATACATCATGACCAAATGAGACTCTTACGTGGGCAACAACTGTGTACATATTTATTTTAGTAAAAGCAATACACCATGTTAACAAAAAGAAGGGGGAAAATCACACGATAATAACAAGTGATGTGGAAAAAAGACCGTGACACAACTCAGTATCCTTTTATAATAAAAAAATTCAATAAGCCAGAAATAGAAAGAAGCTTTCTCAACATAATGAAGCCTGTACGTGAAAAACCACATAAGATTCAGTGATAAAAGACTGAAAGCATTTTTGGTTAAGATCAATAATATGAAAGTTTTACCAATTTTCACCACTCATGGTAAACATGCGATCATCAGTTTCAGCTACAGTAATTAAAAAAATAATAATAATATGCATTCAAAAGTAGTAAAATTATCTCTGTTCTGAGATGACATGATCATGTATGTAGAAAACCATAAAGATAAAACAAAAACCTGTTACAGCTAATAACAGAGGTGTAGGATGCAATATCAAACAGAAAAGTCAGTTACATTTCTATACACTAAGAATGAACAATCTGAAAAGAAAAACTTTAAAGCAATTCCACTGGGAAAAAAAAAGAAAAAATAATGCATTTGGAAATAACCAAAAAGGCAAAAAAAAAAAAAGAATGATTAGTAATATAAAATGTGTTTGAAGGAAGTAAAGATGGCAACTATGTTTCATGAATGAAAGACTTAATATTAAGATGAAAAACTAATCAAAGTGATCTACACACTCAGTTGAACTTTGTATATGCCAACATTATTTGGAGGAAGGGGAAGTAGAAAAACTAACCCTAAAATGCATCTTGATTACAAAGGACTCTGAATAGACAAAAAAATTTTGAAAAGGAAGAAATAAATCTTGGTAAGTAGAAAGTAAAGAGAAAACAGAGAACAGAATTTGGTTTCTCACAATCTGAGTTTTCATAATTAACTACAAAGCTACTATAACCAAAACTGTGGGTAATGGCATAAAGACAGATATAAAGACTAATGAAATAGAACGCATACAGAAATAAACACAAACATAATATATGATAATCAACAAGGTTGCAAAGACCGTTTATGGGAAAAAGTCAGTCTTTTTAACAAACAGTGCTGAATAAACTTCATATCTATATTCAAAATAAAGAAGTTACCCATTAACTTACATCACACACAAAACCACACACACACACATACACACACCAAAATGCATCAAAGACCTAAGCATACAAGAGACACAAATATGAAACTCCTGGGAGAAAAACTAGAGGGAAGGCTTCAGGATATTAGATTTGATGTTTCATAATAAGCACAGGCAGAAAAATAGATAAATAAATTTTGTCAAAATTCAGAATGTCTTTGTATCAAAGAAATTATTAAGAGACCGAAAAGACAATCCACAGAAAGGGGGAAAAAATCTTTGCAAATTGTATTTCCGATAAAGCTGAATAGCATGGAACTTCCTGGAAACACCATAGAAACCTTATTTCAAACTGCTTGATTCACCAAGGTCTCTTGGTGATCTTTATTTTTTAATCCTTAATATGTTCATAATTAAACTTTTGATTATCCCTGCCTAGTAATGCAAAATATAAAGTGTTTTTATTTTTTCACTCTTTCTGAGTTTGTCTTGGCTACCGCCATTTCTCTTCCCTACTGAATTCAAATCATTTTCTAAGAGCATTTGGATGTACACCTTGAACCAGTCCTGCTGCTGCTGCTGCTGCTGCTGCTAAGTCGCTTCAGTCGTGTCTGACTCTGTGCGACCCCATAGATGGCAGCCCACCAGGCTCCCCTGTCCCTGGGATTCTCCAGGCAAGAACACTGGAGTGGGTTGCCATTTCCTTCTCCAATGCATGAAAGTGAAAAGTGAAAGTGAAGTCGCTCAGTCGTGTCCGACTCTTAGCGACCCCATGGACTGCAGCCTACCAGGCTCCTCCGTCCATGGGATTTTTCAGGCAAGGGTACTGGAATGGGGTTACATTGCCTTCTGAACTAGTCCTAGTGTTTCCCAACCAGCAGACAAGGCTTCCCTGGTGGCTCAGACGGTAAAGTGAATGCCTGCAATGTGGGAGCTCCGGGTTCGATCTCTGGGTTGGGAAGATCCGCCGGAGAAGGAAATGGCAACCCACTCCAGTACCCTTGCCTGGAAAATCCCATGGATGGAGGATCCTGGTATGCTACAGTCCATGGGGTGGCAAAGAGTCAGACACGACTGAGCGACTTCACTCACTCAGTCAGACATGGACATGGTAGAAACTGTTGCAGTCTCTGTGTGAACAGCCAACACACAGGAAAGGAAACACATTCTTCCACAAATATCGCACCAAGCACTCTTGTGTATTCTCTCCACACCCTCCAATACCAACTTCTGTTTCTCTTTGACTTCAGTTTTCTACTCAGTGCATCCCAAACCATAGTAACTGTGGGGACAGGACGATGGTGAGCTCCAGGTGACGGTGGCCCTGGCGTTTGGTCACCTGGGATTTGGTCGCGGTTCCTGCTTCTGTTCCCTCCCCTCCATGTCTCAGAACCACCACCTGTTCTTCTTCATCTTTGTATTCTTACACCTACCAGATCTCAGAGTTTGAGGGAACTTGAAGGCCAGTAACAATCAGAGGATAAGTGTGATCAGATCACAATAGGAAAAAAGTGCTGCATCAATAAACATCATCTTTTTATAGAAGGAGTTGACAATAATGTATAAGAAATGCTCAGATTCTCAAATAAGCATTCAAGAACCTCTTTTTAGGTAACATGCACTTCAATATCTGCTGGGTGTTCATCCAATCCATCTTCAATAAAAACACAGTCTTCATGTTCTGAAGCAAGTACATCTATTGTTCTTGATCTAGTAACTAGAAAAGTCTTTTCACTATAGTGTTCATGATTTCCACCCATAAATTCACATGAGTGGGAAGGAAGCAGTTTTTCATTTCAAACATGATCTTTCATGGAAAGGGTAGCTGAAGAACATACTCTATTCTAGATACAGAACCAAGACTTGGGAGTATCCCCATCATCAGGGACTTAGCTCCACAGAGATACCCATTGTTCCAAGTCCTTTGTGCATTCAAGTCCAGCTACCTGAATGGTGTTTAGCTCAGCTCCAGGGGAAAAAGAGAGTTACTGCTTTGAGGTTTCAGCATCTATTGTTGATATAAAAGAGAAACAAGTGAAAAAGTTTTAACATAATGGCCTATACGAGTGTGAATGGAGGACAGCTTGGGACCATGCTGGGAGAAGAGACCTCCACATCAGAAGACCCTTTTCTTATTCTCCAGACCAAAAAGAGTCTCTCTTAGACAGTACCTGGAAGGTTTCACATGAATTTTGGCATTCACAATAGAAACAGATATCAAGGACTATTGTTCTAATATACAGAAATTCAAGTCATTTATCTTATTATTTGTTCACAAACTCTTGAAGTTGCTTTCAATAAAGACTGTGGTCTTCATCTCTAAAACATCTTTAGTTCCCCCTTTCAGGGAAGAACCCTGACCTTGTGGATACATGACATGTCTAATGTACACAACAGGTCTGGTGGATCAGTGGAAGAGAGCCCATTCATTACTCACCATCCGCAAACCCCAGATTTACTGTCACATGTATGTAACAATAAAAAGGTATGGCATTTTCTGTACCTCAGCATTTATTAGCCACAGAAGCTGTACATCCTGCAGAAAATAAAGTAAAAAGAGTCTGTGATCTTCTGGTTTTCAGAAATTAATTAAAACAATAACCGCTGTCCCTTTCCAAAGCATGGAAAACTGCCCATGGCTGAGGTCTGTGAAGGAGTAGAGGTAAAAATAAAAATGATCTTAATCACAGACATACTCAAGGCGAAATGCCATGCTGATGGAGCAACAGCATCAGTTATACTCCTCGACATCCTGGTGCGTGTATGTTAACCAATATTATATTCTCTTTCTGTATTGACCCCTTCAACACTCTGTAATGCTCTTCTGTGCCCTTTGTTATAGACTGTATTTTAGAGTTTGTTTTGTCTGATATGAGTATTGCCACCCCCCACTGTCTCGTCATTTTCATTTTCATGAAATGTCTTCTCATCCCTTTGCTGACAGTCTCTGTGTCTAAAGACACATAGCTCTGCAGTGAGTCTCTTGTAAGCAGCATATAGATGGATTTGTGTTTTATTATTATTATTCAATCAATCAGCCAATCCATCTTTTGACCAGATAGTTTATTCCATTGGCTTTTAAGGTGATTATTGATAGGATTGTACTAATTGCCATTCTGTTACTTGTTTTCTGTTTTCTTTCCCCTATTTTTGTGCTGTTCTTTTATTCTTCTTTGCCTGGCCTCTTGATGAAGGTAAAAGAGGAGAATGAAAAATCTGGCTTAACACTCAACATTCAAAAACAGTTTATGGCATCCAGTCCCATCAGTTCATGGCAAATAGATGGGGAAAAATGAAAATAGTGACAAAAATCACTTGGAGTTTTCTTTGGCCACAAAATCAAAAGACGCTTGCTCCTTGGAAGAAAAGCTATAACAAAACTAGACAGTGGATTAAAAAGCAGAGACAACACTTTG
The DNA here is from genome assembly GCA_006410935.1 of Redunca redunca. Classification (NCBI taxonomy): domain Eukaryota; kingdom Metazoa; phylum Chordata; class Mammalia; order Artiodactyla; family Bovidae; genus Redunca; species Redunca redunca. The sequence continues at coordinate 159,734 of SJYQ01001269.1, forward strand.
TCAGCAAAGGTCCATCCATATAATCAAAGCTATGGTTTTTCCAGTAGCCAACTACAGATGTGACAGTTGGACCACAAAGAAGGCTGAGCACTGAAGAATTGATGCTTTCCAACTGTGATGCTGGAGAAGGCTCCTGAGAATCCTTTGGACTGCAGGGAGATCAAACCAGTCAATCCTAAGGAAAATCAATGCTGAATATTCTTTGGAAGGCCTGATGCTGAAGCTGAAGCTCCAGTACTTTGGCCACTTGATGTGAAGAGCCAGCTCATTGGAAAAGACCCCGATGCTGGGAAAGATTGAAGGCGGGAGGAGAAAGGGCTGACAGAGGATGAGACAGTAGGGTGACATCACCAATTCAATGGACTTGAGTTTGAGCAAACTCCAGGAGATAGTGAAGGTCAAGGAAGCCTGGCATGCTTCAGTCCATGGTGTCACAGAGTCAGATGTGACTGAGCAACTGAACAACAGCGACTTGTGGTTTAAAGATTTTCTTTAGTTGTATGCTTGTGTTCCTTTCTCTCTCGTTTTTGTGTATTGATTGTAGATTTTTGACTGGTGATTCCTGTGGGGTCCATATATGTTAAATTCAAGCTGTATGTCCTCATTTTAATTTGATAACCATTTAAGTTCAAACACATTTTAAAGGATCTGCTTTTTTTACTCTCCTCTCGCACATTTTGTGTTCTTGATGTCATATTCTTCCTTTCCTATGAACTCTTACTTCTTGGTGGCATCTTTTTTTCCACTTAGAGAAGATACTTTAACATTTCTTTTCTGATTATTTTATTATTGATGAAATTCTTTTAGTTTTTGCTTGTCTGAGAAGTTTTTTTTAGGTCTCCTTCAATTCTGAATGATAATCTTGTAGGTTATCTTGCATTTTTTTCCTTTTGGTATTTCAGAAAGATCATGGCATAATCTTCTGCCTACATAGTTTCTGCAGGAAAATCAACCAATAATCTGATGTGGTTTTCCTTGTCTGTAACATGTTGTTTTTCTCTTGCTGCCTTGAGAATTCTCTATCTGTAACATTTGCCATTTTGACTGTGATACATCTTGGTGTGGGAAGCTTTGGTTTTACATTGTTTGAGGCTCTCTGTGCTTCCTGCACCTGGATAACTTTTCCCTTCTTTGGGTTCTGGTTATTTGGGGTCAGAATTTCATCAAATGTCTTTTCTGCCCCTTTCTCTCTCTCCTCCTTCTGGGACTCCTAGAATGTGGATGTTAGTATACCTGATGTTGTCCCAGTGGTCCTTTAAACAGTTCTCTTTTTTTAATTGAAGGATAATTGCTTTACAATGTTGTGTTAGTTTCTGCTGTACAACAAAATCAATCAGTCACATGTATACATAGGTCCCTTCCCATTGGAGCCTCCCTCCCATTAAACTATTCTCTTCTTTAAAATTTGCTTCTCTTTTTGCTGTTTTTATTGCATGATTTCAATAATGGTATTTTTCAGATTACTTCTGAATTCTGTATCACCTAGCCAGCTATTATTTCCTCCTAGTGTATTCTTCTCTCTGAGTTATCATATTCTTCAGTTCTGACTGGTTATTGTTTTTAATATTTTCTAGTTATACTTCTTAATACTCTCATTGTGTTCATCTATTTTTCCCTTGTGAAGTTAGAATTCTTATTACTAATTCTTTGAAATATAGTAAATTATTTTGGTGAGTTATCTGTCTTATTAGCTATTTTTGCAGGGCTTTTTTTTTTTTTTCTTGTTCTTTAACTTGAAACAAATTTCTCTATCTTCTCAATTTGCTTAACTTCCTCCAACTGTATGAAATTAGGTGAAGAAGTCACCTGTACCAGTCTTGCAGGGATGTCCTTGTGTGGACATGTCCCTGTGCAGTCTGTGTGCTTGAAGGCTTTGGGACAGAGTTGGAGCAGAGTGGGCCAAGGTCATGCCTTCCGCAGGGTGTGCTGGCAGCTGGCAGCATGGTGGGAAGTTGAAAGGGAGGCTAGATCCAGAGCCAAGTGTGAGCAGAGGTTTTTCTTATGCTCTGTGGCTGTCCACACCCTACTGGACCAGGCATGTCCGAAGGCGCTGAAGCAGAAGCCCTAACTGTTGGCCTTAACTTGGTTCCACCTTGTAAGTGTGCACCCCTCTCCCCCACTCTGGCACCTTTGCCCCAGAGGGTGGCAGAGCTGGAGGGAGGCGTGCTGGAGCAGCCCCTGGTTCGGACGGCCGTGCCTGTGGTGCAGCCCTGGCACACTGTCAGAGCCCCAGACCCTGTTCCTCCGGCCCCTCTCTGATGGCCGCCCTGCCCTGTCCAGACATCCTGCTGGTCTGAGCTGGCTCTGTACACCCCCCACCCCACTGCCCACTCTGCCCAGCATGGGCAGCCCTCACCCCAGGGGGAGTGACCTGGATCCAGAGGCAATGAGGGGGCATCTGTGGGCCAGGGGGCACACAGGCTGCCCAGTAAACTGGCTGAGTCCTGGGCAGCGTCTAGCTGCCCCCTCAGCCTGTTCCAGGAACAGGAGCAGGTGCATGTCTCAGGAGAGGAGTCAGGTTCCCGGGCCTCCTGTGGGTCCCCCTGGGTTCACAGTGGCTGTGAGGCCATGACCTCCTGGGGTCATCCCAGGGCTGCGGTACCCAGTGTGTGGTGTGTGCGGGTCTCTCCAGGGCGGACCTCCGAGCCCCTGTTCCTCAGCTCCTGTCCTCAGCATCCTGTCCTCTTGCCCCCCTGGAGCTCCTCCCCAGGACAGTCTGTGACACTCACTGTGCACTAAGTGTGGCTCCTGTGATTGTTCAGGAAGAGTTGGTGCTGATTTATTTTCCTCCTTTCCTGGACCATGGTTTCCACTTTCTGTCTTTATTTCTTTCTCCCTTTCTGTTTTTCTTCCTCCCTCCTTTCCTTCCTTTCTTCTATGTCGGGTGTGAATGTTCTTGTGTGTCTGTGTGTGTTCATATTGGCTATTTGAAACACGAGGCAAATACTTGCTCTTGGCAGACTTATTCCTTGTCCTGACTGGACTTAGCTAGTTGGTTTCCCATGCTCCTACTCCTGGGATCAGCCAAACAGGAAAATTAAGAGCAACTGAGTTCATTCCTGAGTCAGCATCTTGTCAGGCCCATGGGTAGCTTTCTGATTCTCCTGAATTTGTGACTGTTTTTGAATGCTTTACTATCCCCAAAACCACACCCCAGTTCTACTCAGGGTTTTATTAACACATGGTCTTGTCTATTTCTCCACCCTTAATCCTTTGTCCCTGGCCTCATATACATACATATATATATATATATATATATATATATATATATAAAATACATAGATTTCCTTGCAGGGGACTTCCTTGTAACTCAGACAATAGAGAATCTGTCTGTAACGAAGAGACCCTTGTTTGATCCTTGGGTCAGGAAGATCCTCTGGAGAAGGGAATGGCAATCCACTCCAGTATTCTTGCCTGGAGAATCCCATGGACAGAGGAGCCTAGCAAACTACAGTCTATGAAGTAGCAAAGAGTCAGAGACTGAGCAACTAAGCACAGCACACATCACTAAGCACTTTGCCAAAATGCCTGCCTTTAGTATCCTTTTCAGGGTTTCACCCCTTTCAGGTCTGTAGAGAAAAATAATTTGCTCTTGGGAAATACAAAAAGGCAAATTTCTTTTCATTTGATGTTTTGATTCTTTATTAAGAGATTACATTTTGAAACATGCTTATTAATATCAAACACTTTTAAACTGTGTGATTTGTATAAGTGTGGGTGTTAATACTGAAAGATAATTGTTTCCGTTGATGTTGGATCAAGATTTGGCTTCATAATCAAAAAAATGAAATGATTGTTATGTGGAAGTTTCCATGTAACATATGGTCAATAATTGTTAACCCATCTCATCATTAAATGATACTTAAGGTTATACTGATTAAAAAAAAAATCAAACAAGTTAACGGACTTCAATCTTCTTCTACCTCCAAAGGTATTGGTTTAATCACGCTCCTCCTCCCACAATATATCTGCTAACACTGGACAGCACAGCTGGCATGTTAACTTCCTGTTATTTATAACCTCTGAAGGCAGAAGAAAAAAATCAGTCTGCTGACTCAGAGGAGCAACAGGCAATGGATCCCAAAAGCCAGAGGGTGAAGCTTAATGATGGCCACTTCATTCCTGTCCTAGGATTTGGCACCTATGCACCTGAGGAGGTAAGAGTAGTGGTTTGGGGTTGAGATATAACATAAATAGTAGTGGATGTGACATGAGTATAAGGAGACTTGGGTTGTCAAGCACTGAGCTCTTGTGTGACCCTGAAAGGATCGCACGGTTTCACTAACCGGGAGAGAGCATCCAGTCTCCACTCTGCATCAGGGTCTGAGGCTGTGCTCACCTGCAGATTACTCTGGGTTCCTCTCCAGTTTCCATCTCTTTTCCAGCTTATCAGAAGAGGTGAGATTTGGCTGTCAAGAACACTGACTGTCAGCTACTTTGCTTTGAGGGAGATTGCAATGGCCAGGTTTCTCTGTATATTACATTAATTCCAGAACTCTTTCCTTTTTCCAAAAAGACATGACCCAGAGAAGTATTTGAGGAAAAATTTCCTGAAGATGAGGTGACTGAAAACTAATGGGAAGAATTGCTTTTCTACTGGGGGGTGCCTGCTCCATGCCAGGCAAGACACACTAGCTGTGTTTTGCCTTGTACTTCTGTTTCTGCTTGGAAACTTCTCCTAATGGAAGCTTTAGTATCATTTGAAGGGATAAGCTACTATCTTGCACCCAACTTTGAAACCTTGGGATTTTCAGTTTCTTTTTATTATAGTCTGCAATACTCAGCCGTAACAGGTGCTAGTGGACACGTCTCTAGATCTGATGCCAGAAAGTTTGCTGTCCATCTTGTCTTTAGAGTATGTAGTTGTGACAAGGGACTGGTCTTGAAACTTTGAGTCTCACTTTTCTGATTTATAAAACAGAAGATAATATTCAAAGACATTTTGCAGACAGGGCTTGTTTACTCGTAGTGCAAAGTGTAATGAGGAGAGAAAAGGGTCCAGGTTATTACTGAAGCTCATTTATTCATTCCTTAATACATCCCACAAGGTAAGTGATCTTAAGGAAAACCAGGACTGAGACCCAACAGTGGAAAGTTAGACCAAACATCTACTTCCTTGAAAATAAAAGATTCTGAATTATAGAAACATAAATGCAATATTCAGTTCAGTTCAGTTGCTCAGTCATGTCCGACTCTTTGCAATCCCATGAATCGCAGCACGCCAGGCCTCCCTGTCCATCAACAAATCCCGGAGTTCACTCACGTCCATCGAGTCAGTGATGCCATCCAGCCATCTCATCCTCTGTCGTCCCCTTCTCCTCCTGCCCCCAATCCCTTCCAGCATCAGAGTCTTTTCAAATGAGTCAACTCTTCACATGAGGTGGCCAAAGTACTGGAGTTTCAGCTTCAGCATCATTCCCTTCAAAGAAATCCCAGGGCTGATCTCCTTCAGAATGGACTGGTTGGATCTCCTTGCAGTCCAAGGGACTCTCAAGAGTCTTCTCCAACACCACAGTTCAAAAGCATCAATTCTTTCACACTCAGCCTTCTTCACAGTCCAACTCTCACATCCCTACATGACTACTGGAAAAAGTCAGCCTTAAAAGGAAAGTTAATCTCACCATTTGCAACAACATAGATGAACCTGGAGAACATTAAATGAAATAAGCCAGGCATAGAGGACAAATATTTCATGATCTTTTTATAGGTGGAATCTAAAAAAATTGACTCATAGAAGCAGAGTAGAGACATAGTGCTCAGAAACCGAGGACAAGGCTCTGAAGAGTGGAAGGATGTTTATCAAAGCTACAGACCTTCAGTTATAAGATACATAAAGCTAGAGACCTGATGTACAGCTTGGTGACTATGGTTAATAATAATAAATTTTAAATGTTCTCACCACACACAAAAGTAACCTATGTGAGGTTATGGATCTTCTGGTAGCTTAATTGTGGTAATCATTTACAATGGATAGTTATATGAGAACATCACTTTTTACACCTTGAATAGATAGTTTTAGATGTATTCGGTGTGGCTTCACCTGTAGACAGAGGTCTCAAAAGTTTTCGCCTGGTTTCTTGGTGCTTTTCCAGTGAATTGAAGTGACAGTCTCTCAGTTGTGTTTGACTGTGACCCCATCGACTGTACAGTCCATGGAGTGCTCTAGGCCAGAATACTGGAGTGTGTAGCGTTCCCCTTCTCCAGGAGATCTTCCCAACCCAGGGATCAAACCCAGGTCTCTCACATTGCAGGTGGATCTTTACCAGCTGAGCCAAAAGGGAAGCCCTTTGATGCTTTTACCATGCCCTCATACTTTAGTTGATTTTGCCCCAGACATCTCACAGTATAGTTTGTATACGTGACTGCAACTTTATTTTGAGTCCTTTGGATTGTATCAGCAAATCACTGAACCTGGAGGTGGGCTTGGGTCCTCTGATTCCTGTGATCAACCACTGGTCACCTGGGGTTGAAGGGTTCCTGGGTGTCCATTTAATCACTGACTAGGAACATTCAGAGAAACTGTCATGGGTTCATGACCACACACTTGCAGAATGAACCAAATGCATGAAGAAAAGTTGGTTCTTGGGATGATCAGTCTCGTGCCTCAGCAATCTGTTAATCATGTGGATATTCAACTTCTACCTTTGTTACTCTTGTAGGTTCCTAAGAGTGAAGCCCTGGAGGCCACCGAATTTGCTATAGAGGTTGGGTTCCGCCATGTTGACAGTGCTCATTTGTATCAAAATGAGGAGCAGGTTGGCCAGGCCATTAGAAGCAAGATTGCGGATGGCACTGTGAAGAGAGAAGACGTATTCTACACTTCAAAGGTGCTGTGTGTGGTGTGTGTGTGCACGTATGTGCAAGTGATTGTGTGAAGGTGACAATTAGGAAATAGGATCAGTAGTTAGGTGAATGTTGTCTATTGATACAGCTTTTTTGCACATATTTACATCTTAAATCTAGTATCCTCTTCTCTCCCCCCTCCCAAAATAGAGAGTGATTATAATTATTTCGTCATCACTGTGTTCAAATTTTAATTTTAATTTAAAGTCACTTTACTTCTCAAAACCTAATAGAGCAGTGTGATTTAGTATGGGCTAATGAATCAAACCATTCACTGGAATGGGTGAATTTAACTCAGATGACCATTAAATCTACTACTGTGGGCAGGAATCCTTTATAAGAAATGGAGTAGCCATCATGGTCAACAACAGAGTCCAAAATGCAGTGTTTGGATGCAATCTCAAAAATGACAGAATGATCTCTGTTTGTTTCCAAGGCAAACCATTCAATATCACAATTATCCAAGCCTATGCCCTGACAAGTAATGCTGAAGAAACTGAAGTTGAATGATTCTATGAAGAGCTACAAGACCTTTTAGACTAACACCCAAAACAGATGTCCTTTTCATATAGGGGACTGGAATGCAAAAGCAAGAAGTCAAGAAACACCTGGAGTAACAGGCCTTGGAATACGGAATGAAGCAGGGCAAAGGATAATAAAGTTTTCCCAAGAGAACGCCCAGGTCATAGCGAACATCCTCTTCCAACAACACAAGAGAAGACTGTACACATGGACATCACCAGATGGTCAACACTGAAATCGGATTGATTATATTCTTTGCAACCAAAGAGGGAGAAACTCTATACAGTCAGCAAAAACAAGACCAGGAGCTGACTATGGCTCAGATCATGAACTCCTTATTGCCAAATTCAGACTTAAACTGAAGAAAGTAGGGAAAACCACTAGACCATTCAGGTATGACCTAAATCTAATCCCTTATGATTATACAGTGGGAATGAGAAATAGATTTAAGAGACAGTGCCTGATGAACTATGGATGGAGGTTTGTGACATTATGCAGGAGACGGGGATCAGGACCATCCCTAAGGAAAAGAAATGCAAAAAAGCAAGATGGCTGTCTGGGGAGGCCTTACAAATAGCTGTGAAAAGAAGAGAAGTGAAAAGCCAAGGAGAAAAGGAAAGATATAAGCATCTAAATGCAGGATTCCAAAGAATAGCAAGGAGAGATAAGAAAGCCTTCATCAGCAATCAGTGCAAAGAAATAGAGGAAAACATCAGAATGGGAAAGACTAGAGATCTCTTCAAGAAAATCAGAGATACCAAGGGAACATTTCATGCAAAGATGGACTCAATAAAGGACAGAAATGGTGTGGACCTAACAGAAGCAGAAGATATTAAGAAGAGGTGGCAAGAATACACAGAAGAACTGTACAAAAAAGATCTCAATGACCAAGATAATCACGATGGTGTGATCACTCACCAAGAGCCAGACATCCAGGAATGTGAAGTCAAGTGGGCCTTAGAAAGCATCACTATGAACAAAGCTAGTGAATGTAATGGAATTCCAGTTGAGCAATTTCAAATCCTGGAAGATGATGCTGTGAAAGTGCTGCACTCAATATGCCAACAAATCTGGAAAACTCAGCAGTGGCCACAGGACTGGAAAAGGTCAGTTTTCATTCCAATCCCAAAGAAAGGCAATGCCAAAGAATGCTCAAACTACTGCACAATTGCACTCATCTCACATGCTAGTAAAGTAATGCTCAGAATTCTCCAAGCCAGGCTTCAGCAATATGTGAACTGTGAACTTCCAGATATTCAAGCTGGTTTTAGAAAAGGCAGAGGAATCAGAGATCCAATTGCCAACATCCACTGGATCATAGAAAGCAAGAGAGTTCTAGAAAAACATCTATTTCTATTTTATTGACTGTGCCAAAGACTTTGACTGTGTGGATCACAATAAAATGTAGAAAATTCTGAAAGATATGGGAATACCAGAGCACCTAACCTGCCCCTTGAGAAACCTATGTGCAGGTCAGGAAGAAACAGTTAGAACTGGACATGGAACAACAGACTGGTTCCAAATAGGAAAAGAAGTACGTCAAGGCTGTATATTGCCAACCTGCTTATTTAACTTACATGAAGAGTACATCATGAGAAACGCTGGGCTGGAAGAAGCACAAGCTGGAATAAAGATCGCTAGGTGAAATATCAATAACCTCAGATATGCAGATGACACCATCCTCATGGCAGAAAGAGAAGAGGAGCTAAAAAGCCTCTTGATGAAAGTGAAAGAGGAGAGTGAAAAAGTTGGCTTAAAGCTCAACATTCAGAAAACGAAGATCATGACATCTGGTCCCATCACTTCATGGGAAATAGATGGGGAAACAGTGTCAGACTTTATTTTTGGGGGCTCCAAAATCACAGCAGATGGTGATTGCAGCCATAAAATTATAAGATGCTTACTCTTTGGAAGGAAAGTTATGACCAACCTATATAGCATATTCAAAAACAGAGACATTACTTTGCCAACAAAGGTTCCTCTAGTCAAGGCTATGGTTTTTCCAGTGGTCATGTATGGATGTGAGAGTTGGACTGTGAAGAAAGCTGAGCACTGAAGAATTGATGCTTTTGAACTGTGGTGTTGGAGAAGACTCTTGAGAGTCCCTTGGACTGCAAGGAGATCCAACCAGTCCAATCTGAAGGAAATCAGCCCTGGGATTTCTTTTGTTGTTGCTGTTGTTGTCTTTCATTGATATAATTTAGAATAACATTTTACTAGTTTTAACAGCAAATCTTAAAGTTACAAATTGTTTCATATCCTAGTGAATTTGAATTTTATTAAAATTATTACCACTAGAGTTATTTTAAATTTTTTAAAATATGTGTGTTTATTTTAATTGGAGGCTAATTACTTTACAATATCATATTGGTTTTGCCATACATTGACATGAATCCACCACAGGTGTCCTCTGGAAGGACTGATTGTAAAGCTGAAATTCCAATCCTTTGGCCACCTCATGTGAAGAGTTGAATCATTGGAAAAGACTCTGATGCTGGGAGGGATTGGGGGCAGGAGGAGAAGGGGATGACAGAGGATGAGATGGCTGGATGGCATCACTGACTCGATGGACATCAGTTTGAGCGATTTTGGGATTTGGTGAGAACAGGGAGGCCTGGCATGCTGCAGTTTATGGGTTCGTAAAGAGTAGGACAGGACTGAGTGACTGAACGGAACTGAACTGAATGAATCAAACAGAAAGAAGTATGATTAGATTATACTTTCCTTATCATCTGGGAGACTTTCTCAAATATCTTCACATTGTGAATCTCAGATCTCAGCTCTATCAGTAAGAGAACATTAGGGCTTCACTTTGTATATTACACAAGATCTAGCCAAAATGTGTAGACTTAGTTCTGCACATGTTAATACGTTCAAAGAATCTTCCCCTGGGTTCAGTTCAGTTCAGTTCAGTTCAGTCGCTCAGTCATGTCCAACTCTTTGTGACCCCATGAACTGCAGCACTCCAGGCCTCCCTGTCCATCACCAACTCCCGGAGTTCACTCAAACTCACGTCCATCAAGTCGGTGATGCCATCCAGACATCTCATTCTGTTGTCCCCTTCTCCTCCTGCCCCAATCCCTCCCAGCATCAGAGTCTTTTCCAATGAGTCAACTCTTCGCATGAGGTGGCCAAAGGATTGGAGTTTCAGCTTTAGCATCAGTCCTTCTAAAGAACACCTAGGACTGATCTCCTTCAGAATGGACTGGTTGGATCTCCTTGCAGTCGAAGGGACTCTCAAGAGTCTTCTGCAACACCACAGTTCAAAAGCATCAATTCTTCAGTGCTCAACTTTCTTCACAGTCCAACTCTCACATCCATATCAGTGGAAAGACCATAGCCTTGACTAGACAGAACTTTGTTGGCATAGTAATGTCTCTGCTTTTGAATATGCTATCTAGGTTGGTCATAACTTTCCTTCCAAGGGGTAAGCATCTTGTAATTTTATGGCTGCAGTCACCATCTGCAGTGATTTTGGAGCCCCCAAAATAAAGTCTGACACTGTTTCAACTGTTTCCCCATCTATTTCCCATGAAGTGATAGGACCAGAAGTCATGATCTTCATTTTCTGAATGTTGAGCTTTAAGCCAACTTTTTCACTGTCCTCTTTCACTTTCATCAAGAGGCTTTTTAGTTCCTCTTCACTTTCTGCCATGAGGGTGGTGTCATCTGCATATCTGAGATTATTGATATTTCTCCTGGCAATCTTGATTCCAGCTTGTGCTTCTTCCAGCCCAGCGTTTCTCATGATGTACTCTGCATGTAAGTTAAATAAGCAGGGTGACAATATACAGCCTTGATGTAATCCTTTCCCTATTTGGAACCATTCTGTTGTTCCATGTCCAGTTCTAACTGTTGCTTCCTGGCCTGCATATAGGTTTCCCAAGAGGCAGGTCAGGTGGTCTGGTATTCCCATCTCTTCCAGAATTTCCCACAGTTTATTGTGATCCACACAGTCAAAGGCTTTGGCATAGTCAATAAAGCAGAAATAGATGTTTTTCTAGGACTCTCTTGCTTTTTCAATGATTCAGAGGATGTTGGCAATTGGATCTCTGATTCCTCTGCCTTTTCTAAAACCAGCTTGAACATGTGGAAGTTCACGGTTCAAGTATTGCTGAAGCTGGCTTGGACAATTTTGAGCATTACTTTGGTAGCGTGTGAGATGAGTGCAATTGTGCGGTAGTTTGAGCATTCTTTGGCATTGCCTTTCTTTGGGATTGGAATGAAAACTGACATTTTCCAATCCTGTGGCCACTGCTGAGTTTTCCAGATTTGCTGGCATTTTGAGTGCAGCACTTTCACAGCATCATCTTTCAGGATTTGAAATTGCTCAACTGGAATTCCATCATGTTCACTAGTGTTGTTCATAGTGATGTTTTCTAAGGCCCCTCGACTTCACATTCCAGGATGTCCAGCTCTCGGTGAGTGATCACACCGTCATGATTATCTTGGTCATGAAGACCTTTTTCGTACAGGTTTTCTGTGTATCCTTGCCACCTCTTCTTAATATTTTCTGCTTCTGCTTGGTCCTCTAGGTTATGTAATGCTAATTAATCTGAGAAAATTGACTGTTTGATCAAATTAGACTGTTTATTTTCTGACACTCTTTCAAGCATATTTCAGATGATGGGCTTGGTAATTATTTGATAAGGTTATTTATATCTTAATTCATTTCATTCTTTTGTGAATAGTGGAATGATGATAAATTCAAATAATGAAGTTTACCTGGGTAGGTTAGACTTAAAATTGAACTCTAGAACAAAAGGGGCATTTTTTTAGTGGTCATCTATTTCTATCCAATAGAAAATGTCTAATTATCGCGTGAAAAGATACAGACAAAATTAGCTACAGCATTCATTTCACACAACTTCCTTTTTTTAACCTCTGCAGCTTTGGTGCACTTCCCTTCAACCAGAGTTGGTCCGACCAGCCTTGGAAAAGTCACTGAAAAATCTTCAACTGGACTATGTCGATCTCTATATTATTCATTCTCCAGTGTCTCTGAAGGTTAGCAATCTGCTTTTGTATTCAATAATATGTTTTTTTCTTTTCTTGCCTCTGAGTGCTTATAAACTTGGATGGATGGTTGACTAAGATTTTCTTAGTGGGTTGAAGAGATGATTACACTAGAGTAGAATTGCCCAAATAATAATTTCTGATCATCTTTTTACTGAGCTTCCTTGAATCCTTAATTCTGTTACATGCCTCCCAGAGAATGGCATTCAACAATAATCTCATTTGCTTTGCTCAAAAACTTGAGAAAATACAAATGGGCATTTTTAGCACACAGCACCTGATTATGACTCCTAAATCTCTTGGGGATTTCATGAACACAGTTTGGTACAGAGTGGTGAGCAATGACACTGCCTCACACGTGCACAGTCTGAGTTGTTCCCCCTTTCACTCTTTCAAGAGGAGCAGCTTTGGTGGTGCTTCCACTGGGTGGGTCTAAACCACCTAGCCTTTAGAGGGACTTGAGAGACATTGCCTACACTGTTGCCTGACTTCACAATGAGGATTATAGAATGCACTTAGCCATTAAGAACTGCCATGTACACCCATGGCAGATTCATGTCAGTGTATGGCAAAAGCAATACAGTATTGTAAAGTAAATAAATAAATAAAACTGAGATTAAAAAAAAAAAAAAAAAAAAAACTGCAATGGGAATTTCCTGGCATTCCAGTGGTTAGGATTCCATGCTTTCCCTGCTGAGGCAAGTCAAGTTGAGGGAAGGAGTTCAATCCTGTTCTGGGAACTAAGATCCGGCAAGCTGTAGCCAAAAACAAAACAACAGCAACAACAAAACAAATGTATTACATAGAACTCTTGATTTTAATTTACAGAAATCTACTCAAGTCACCCTATGCAGAAGAGTCTATTTGACTATGTAGATGGCATATCCCAGCCATGGATAGAGTTAAGGATTTGCAATACTCTTCAGTAATGTAACCCTTAAAAAAAATCCCTTATCCTGTCACTACTCTTGGCTTGCTTTATTTTTACTGAACACGTTCCACTGATGGCAAATATAGCCTTGGGGAAACTCAAGGTTCGTACTCATGAAATTTGAGAGCATGTCTGGATCTTCTACATTCCATATCCACATAAACAGAGTCTTGCTGGTTCATGTGCCTGTCCTAGCACATCAGATGCTCAGAGGGAAAAGAAGTCTGATTATCTAGCCCATATCAAGTTTGCAATCTTTAATCTGGAAATAAAGCCATGTAGCTTACTGCCATTGCCAGCACAAGAGAGGCATTTTGCAAGAGCAAAGTATAAGGGGCAGAAAAAAAAATTCACATAAGTCATTGATAGTCCCCATTACAATGTATGAAAATTATTTTCATTAAAACATATATTAGGTGTAAGAGATTACTGGGAGCCTGCCTCCTGAAGACATTGCTCATAACTCCATTTGCAAATCACTTTTCTAATATTGGTATCTAGAATATTGCTTTACCTGTCTCATAGAGGTTTAGTGCCTGGTCTAGACATGCCCGGCAGCCTAGCTAAATGTGGAGAAATCATTTGGTAACAGCTCTACAATGATTGCTTCTATTCCAGCCAGGGAATGGATTTGTTCCAAAAGATGAAAATGGAAAACTGATATTTGACTCCGTGGATCTCTGTCACACGTGGGAGGTGAGTCTGGGGAGAAGAAAGCCCAGAGGAGGAGCCACAAGAGGGGGAATTTCTTTCATTTCTTCCACCTGTGAGAATAGGCTGTGGACCATCAGACTCAGCAGTTCATGAATCTAAGGGCTGGGATGCTGGGATTGTGGGGAGGAATCATTGCTGAAATGTTCACAGAGAACAGTGGAGGAGAATATGGGACAGTGAAGACAGGCATCTATTTCCTTCCTTGTGATATGTCTTCTCTGGGATTTTTCTAATGAGGAGATGATAATTCTTCTTGTGTCATGACCCTCTTCTCCTTTTTTCTTTCTTAAAATCAATGTTAATTATTGACATGAGACACTTTTTACAGATTTTTTCCAACATTTATTCTTGATCTATCACTCATTCCAAGTGACTGTTCACCACCCCTCCCTCCCAGGCCCTGGAGAAGTGTAAGGACGCGGGGCTGACCAAGTCCATTGGGGTGTCCAACTTCAACCACAAGCAGCTGGAGAAGATCCTGAACAAGCCGGGGCTCAAGCACAAGCCCGTCTGCAACCAGGTGAGCAGCTCGGCTCCTCTCCCTCCTGCTCTTCAGAACCTCCTTCTTGCCCTGGAGCCAGATGTCTGTCTGTCCTCCCCTCCTGTTCACCTGACGTTTGGGGACAGAAGGTTCCAGAGAGCAGAGCCTCTGTCTGGATGGTATGAATAGAATCCATAACAGTATCTTTGATAAAATCTGGGTGGAAAATACGGGTTGGACTTACCACTAAGTTGTGGTAGGAATTGAGGGAAGGAAATGGGGGTGAAGGGGCTTAGACCAGTCCCCCAGAACTTAGAGGAAGGAGGCCTTTCCCTGAGCTGAAAGGGTGATCACTAATCAGATGTGGAAGTTCCTCAGAGGGAACTGTGTACAGGAAGGAAGACCATGAAAACACAGAATGAGAAGTAAATAACAAAGGGAAAAATCAGCTGAGATAGGTGTTAAGTGTTTGTGTGGGGTCTAGATGCCTGAATCCTTAGTCCTGGTGTCTCTACATTCATTGGTCTTCATCACGGAGCACAGTACAGAAAAGTTTGCTGGAGACAATGAAGGTCTGTCAAGTCAGACGGATGAAGTTAAAGACTTATGGTGACACTAACTGTAGATATTCACTCAGGAACATTTACTTAGCTTAGAGCACATCTGATCATTTACTCAGTCCTGGACTGGTTCTCCCATCAATGTCCGTCATAAAATTAACTGGTTAAGCACACTTGTCCATGTCTGTTTCTGCACTCTTACTGTTTTGGTTCTATTTTTACTTTATTGTGGTGAGAAAACTTAACATGAGATCTAATCTCATAAAAAATGTCTAAGTATTCAGTACAATACAGTGTTGTTTACTATACAGACAGTGTTGTACAGCAGATCTAGAATTTATTCATCTTGTATAATTGAGACTTCACACGCATGATTAGCAAATCTGGATTCTTCCTTCCTCCCAGCCCCTGGTGACCATCTCTCTACTGTTTAATTCTAACTTTGACCTATCTACATATATAACTGAGATGTGATATATATGTAATGTAATCTTTATCCTGGTGAAATGGTCTTATTTCAAATGTATCATAATGTCTCTANACACTTTGTTGACGTGTATCTTATGTGGTTCCCATGTCACATTGAGCCACGTTTCTCAAGGTCTTTTCACCTAGAATGACCACTAAGCATTCTGTTACCAGAATATCTAGACAAGCTTTTGACAGATATGCTGTATTTATCATTGTTTTGTGACATTAATTAGTGTGCGTGTGCATATGCATGTGCTCAGTTGTGTCCGACTCTCTGCAACCCTGTGAGCTGTAGCCTGCCAGGTTCCTCTGTCCATGGGATTCTCCAGACAAGAATACTGGAGTGGATTGCCATGCCCTCCTGCAGGGGATCTTCCTGACCCAGGGATCAAACCTGCATCTCTCACATTGGCAGGCAGGTTCTTTACAACTAGCACCACCTGGGAAGCCTCCACACTTATTCCTACAAGACAGGGTAAAACTTAACTCCTTGTCACTGTCAGTTTCTGAGAAAGGATTTATTGTAATAAGCATCAATGCTGGACGAAAATGTTTTGTTCTTTTCACCTCTTTCATCACTAGGGCTTCAGGGATTTTTATTTACTCTGTGTGCTGTACTTGTTTTCACTCATGATTCCTTCTGATGTTCAAGTCTACCCAAATGTCACCAGTGGGCTCCCCATCAAAGTGGTTCTTTTGTCTTTAAGTCATTTGTGCAATTTCTTGCTGTCTGGCACAGTTTGGTGTCCATGATTCTGACAGCTCTTTTCCTGTCCCCAATCTGGAATTAGGCAAGTGTCCTGGTGGTGTGGTCAGCGGTGTTCAGCAACAAAAATCTGGTTCCTAGAGTTGCTTCTTCTCAAGAATGTCATTATTTTTGTTTTTATCTTTTCAGGAGACAGTAATAAAATTTCTTTTTAAGAAAAATATCATGACTTAAGGTTGATGCTTTAAGTTATAATTTGATGTGACACAGTTTTTTCTTTAGCATGTTTTAAACTTTTAATCTTTGTAATATTAATATTGTCTTTTTATATAAACTGACACTCTTCTATCTTCCATTCTATAGGTGGAATGTCACCCTTACCTCAACCAGAGCAAACTGTTAGAGTTCTGCAAGTCACATGATATTGTCCTAGTTGCTTATGCTGCTCTGGGATCCCAACTATTATCAGAATGGTATGAACATTACTGAAGACAACAAGGAGATTCTCTAAAACTCAATTTTTGAAGAAATATTTTTATCTTAATGTAACAGTGCTCTGGAGATAACTCTCATTTGGCAGGGGAAGAGAAGAGAGATGGGAGAAACCCTTCTCTTTTGTCTTCCCATCCATCACCCAGCCAATTTTTACATTTCATGTATCTTGTTGTAAAATGTTAAAATGCAAGTCTGCAATAAATTTATATATAATTCCATAGTTGAGAACTAAGACATAAACTTAAGTCATGATTTACTTATTTATTAACTAATGAATACATTACTGCTGCTGCTGCTTCTAAGTCGCTTCAGTCGTGTCCGACTCTGTGCGACCCCATAGATGGCAGCCCACCAGGCTCCCCTGTCCCTGGGATTCTCCAGGCAAGAACACTGGAGTGGGTTGCCATTTCCTTCTCCAATGCATGAAAGTGAAAATTGAAAGTGAAGTCACTCAGTCATGTCCGACTCTTTGTGACCCCATGGACTGCAGCCCACCAGGCTCCTCCATCCATGGGATTTTCCAGGCAAGAGTACTGGAGTGGGGTGCCATCGCCTTCTCCAAATTACTAATGAATAATAAGCTTTTCAAGCTTCCCTTACCTTATGTCTAAAATCAGGATAATATTAAGTACCTCCCAGGTTTATGATGATCAAAAAATAACAAGTTGAATCATTTTAGTAAGCATTTATTTGTAGGACTATTGCATAATGCAAACAACAATGAAATGAATAGTTCTTATCTTTGGACTACTTAATTTTTATCAACACTTGAGAACAGTGAAAATTTAAAAATTTCCTGGTCTTCTCCATCTTATTTTCTTTTCATGCCCTTGTACTTACTTTAGAGTTGTGATTATAAATGAAAAACAACCACTGAGAAGTAAAAACAGAAAAAAATTTCCACGAGATTGGCAGTACTCACAAGTATACATCAAATGCCTGGGATAGCTTTGTAAATACAGACTGCCAGGTGCCACAGTTGGGTTTCTGATTCAGTTTGTCTGCAGTTAAGCCGTGGAGTTTGCATTTCTAGCAAGATCCCAGGTGATGCTGATGCTGCTGGCCCATGGACCACACTTTGAGAAGCATTGGTCTAGAGTGAAACTACTTGGTCTGTTTGAGAAGCCTCCTTAGAAACTGAGTACTTAGTCTCAGCTCCTCAGCATTTCTGAATTTCCTTCCAGGGTGAACCCAAACAACCCCGTTCTCTTGGAGGACCCGGTTCTTTGTGCCATTGCCAAAAAGCACAAGCAGACCCCAGCTCTGGTTGCCCTTCGCTACCAGATACAACGTGGGGTTGTGGTTTTGGCCAAGAGTTTCAACAAGAAGAGGATCAAAGAGAACTTGCAGGTGATGATGAGTGGGGCTGTGGGCAGAGGGCTCCTAGGGAATATCCTTCATAAGGGTTATTCTTTGTCTGTCTCTCAAGACTTTCCTTGAGTCAAGACAAGTTACCTATTTTTCCCCATGCATAAATGTGTTGTGTGTTCCTGGTGATTTTCTCCTCCTCATGTGTCAACAGGAGAGGTAGCATGGCTAGAGAGGGTTCAGGTTGGACAGAAAACAGAGATTTTTGTTTCAGCGTTACATCAGCCATTTATTCTGTCACCTTGTGCAAATGACCTCTCATTTTCTTTGTTCTCAATTGACAAAATTGAAGTATGTGATTCCCATAGATCATTCAGGCTGCTCTAACAAACACTACCATAGTAAAGTAATGCTCAAAATTCTCCAAGCCAGGCTTCAGCAATACGTGAACCATGAACTTCCTGATGTTCAAGCTGGTTTTAGAAAAGGCAGAGGAACCAGAGATCAAATTGCCAACATCCGCTGGATCAGGGAAAAAGAGAGTTCCAGAAAAACATCTATTTCTGCTTTATTGACTAAGCCAAAGTCTTTGACTGTGTGGATCATAATAAACTGTGGAAAATTCTGAAAGAGATGGGAATACCAGACCACCTGACCTGCCTCTTCAGAAATCTGTATTCAGGCCAGGAAGCAACAGTTAGAACTGGACATGGAACAACAGACTGGTTCCAAATAGGAAAAGGAGTACCTCAAGGCTGTATATTGTCACCCTGCTTATTTAACTTCTATGCAGAGTACATCATGAGAAACGCTGGGCTGGAAGAAGCACAAGCTGGAATCAAGATTGCCAGGAGAAATATCAATCACCTCAGATATGCAGATGACACCACCCTTATGGCAGAAAGTGAAAAGGAACTAAAAAGCCTCTTCATGAAAGTGAAAGAGAAGAGCGAAAAAATTTGCTTAAAGCTCAACATTCAGAAAATGAAGATCATGACATCCAGTCCCATCACTTCATGGGAAATAGATAGGGAAACAGTGGAAACAGTGTCAGACTTTTTTTTTTTTTTCAGACTTTATATTTTTGGGCTCCAAAATCACTGCAGATGGTGACTGCAGCCATGAAAGACGCTTACTGCTTGGAAGGAAAGTTATGACCAACCTAGAGAGCATATTCAAAAGCAGCGACATTACTTTGCCGACTAAGGTCCATCTAGTCAAGTCTATGATCTTTCCACTAGTCATGTATGGATGTGAGAGTTGGACTGTGAAGAAGGCTGAGCACCGAAGAATTGATGCATTTGAACTGTGGTGTTGGACAAGACTCTTGAGAGTCCCTTGGACTGCAAGGAGATCCAACCAGTCCATTCTGAAGGCTATCAGCCCTGGGATTTCTTTGGAAGGAATGATGCTAAAGCTGAAACTCCAGTGCTTTGGCCACCTCATGGGAAGAGTTGACTCATTGGAAAAGATTCTGATGCTGGGAGGGATTCGGGGCAGGAGGAGAAGGAGACGACAGAGGATGAGATGGCTGGATGGCATCACTGACTCGATGGACATGGGTTTGGGTGGACTTCCGGAGTTGGTGATGGACAGGGAGGCCTGGCGTGCTGCAATTTATGGGGTCGCAAAGAGTCGGACACGACTGAGAGACTGAACTGAACTGAACTGAACAAACACCACAGATTGTGTGGCATAGAAACAATTGAAATTTGTAGTCTCCCAGTTCTGGAGGTGGACATCCGAGATCAGGGTGCCCATGTGGTCAAGTGAGGGCCCTCCTACAGGTCACAGGCTTCTCCTTGTATCTTAACTTGGTAGAGGGGGCAACAGAGCTCTCCTAAGTCTCTTGTATGAATATGATATTGTTTAAATATCATTCATGAGGGCCCCACCAGTATAGCCTAATTAATCACTCTTCAAGGGCTCATTTCTAACACCATCACAGTGGGGTAAGGTTCCCAGCAGGTAAATTTGGGGGACACACAAGTTATAGCTGTGATCTTGAACCTCTAAATTATCATGATTTTATTTTACATTTCCCTGAATAGTAATGTAGCTTCATTTTTATACTTTTAATCTCCATGAGTTTTTGCTGTTGCAAAGTTCTTATGCAAGACTGCCCATTTTTGCTGAGTTGTCTTTTGATTTGTGTGTAGGAGACCATTATCGTACTGTTAGCCATAGCTGTACAGGAAACTCTCCCCAGTTTCAGGGTTTAATGCAGAGATCAGTTATGCTTCTTTTGATTCTGTAGTTTGAGGATCAGCCTGCACTCAGCTCAGCTGTTGTCCTCTTGGCTGGGCTCTCGTGTATTTGCAGTTTAGTGCAGAGCAGCTCCAGTATTCTTGCCTGGAGAATCCCAGGGACGGGGGGCCTGGTGGGCTGCCGTCTATGGGGTTGCACAGAGTCGGACATGACTGAAGTGACTTAGCAGCAGCAGCAGCAGCAGAACAGCTCAGTAGTTCTGCTTTAGCAGATGGATGTGGCTCTTGTCAGAGGAGCCTGCACACCTTTCCATCTAGTTTTTCATATATGTTTGGCTAGACTGTGGTCAACTAACCTGGTCTTCATTTCAGCACAGTGCTATGATCCCCAGTCAGTGAGTGGGGAAAAATCCTCTTCATGTCTGGACTCAGAACTAACTCACCACTTCTGGGAAATATCACTGCTGCTGCTGCTGCTGCTGCTGCTGCTGCTGCTGCTAAGTCACTTCAGTCGTGTCCGACTCTGTGCGACCCCATAGATGGCAGCCCACCAGGCTCCCCCGTCCCTGGGATTCTCCAGGCAAGAACACTGGAGTGGGTTGCCATTTCCTTCTCCAAAGCATGAAAGTGAAAAGTGAAAGTGAAGTTGCTCAGTTGTGTCCGACTCCTAGTGACCCCATGGACTGCAGCCCACCAAGCTCCTCTATCCATGGGATTTTCCAGGCAAGAGTACGGGAGTGGGGTGCCATTGCCTTCTCCAGTCCAGTGCAAATATCACTGTCCAAGGCAGGTTACCGCTCAGGTCAAGGAGAGGGTTTTTCCCCTGAAAAACTGTTTCCATTTAAATTTGATTCTGTAATATAGCTGAAACTGATTTTCTTTTTTTAAAATATAAATTATTTATTTTAATTAGAGGCTAATTACTTTACAATATTGTATTGGTTTTGCCATACATCAACATGAATCCACCACAGGTGTACACGTGTTCCGCAACCTGAACCCCTCTCCCACCTCCCTCCCGGTACCATCTTTCTGATTTTCTAATAAGATATGAAAAGCGATATATATATATATATATATATATATATATACACACACACACACACACATATATACATATATGCATATTTAAATAGAAATATAAAGTTCCATATTTTTCTACAGATTTTCATTGTCAGCTCTGTCATATATCAAGTGTCCATAAGTACATTTCTGATCTCTCTTCTATTTAACGATTCAGTTTTCTGTCCTGTCTTATTATAGTGGAAAACAAGTCTTGTTTTTCAGAATGGTACATTCTCCTTTCTTAAAGAGATCTTTTGTACTTTTCACTAGCTGTTCCTTGATGTAAATTTAGTGTCACTTTCCCAACTCCCACAAAAGAATACATGTTTAAGTCTTAGGTTCATGTTGCATTGAAACACTAGAATGCTCTGGAGAAAACTGATTTCTTTACAAAATTGAGATTTCCATGCTATGATTATGAGATGAATTTCTAATTATTTAGGTGTGCTTTAATATTTTAAGCACATTTCATAACTTTTTTCCTTAAAAGTTTTACATAATCCTTTTGGGTTAGATTTACTCATAGATAATGAAGTTTGATATGGGATTATTGGGTAGGCTTTTGGAGGGAGGGGTCCTCCTTACAATTCTTATTAAGTTCAAAGGTGTATCATATTTAGGGGGTGTTGAGAAGAAGAAAAACAGCTTAATGCATGGTGAAATGCAGGTATTTTGTCTGAATTGTCCAATTGCCCCTTTGTTTTTGAAAGAAGATATTTGTTTTTTAATTTTCTGTCTCAAATAATTCACTTAGAAAGATAAGGGACTGATGCGCTATAATCTGTTTAAGGTGGACAGAAAAGGAGAAGGTGTAGGAAGGAGAGGTGAGAACTCAGCAGAGGGTCCCAGGCTTGATCACCTGGAAGCTGAGGACAGACACGGCTTCCCTGTCACCTCTTCTTGTCTCCATCCAGCTTGAAGTCCTTCAGTCCCCAGAGGGAGGCCAGCTCCTTGGAAGAGAGGCTAATGTGATTCTTCCTTCCTTCTAGGTGTTTGACTTTGAACTGACTCCAGAAGACATGAAAGCAATCGATGGCCTCAATCGTAACATAAGATACTATGATTTTCAACAGTAAGTGACTTTTATATATTACACACATACTGTTTTCTCTAGCATATAGCTCAGCAGAGGAATAAGCTTTCTTAAAACTTAGTTTTAGGGAGGATGTCCTGATTTCCAGCATAGGAGTAAACCAGGGGCTTCCTGCAGACCTCAGACCAGAAGTTTCCTCCAGGGTTCCATTTATCACTAACAGAAATGTAATTGGGGCCCAGGACAATCCGTAAGTAAGATCTCCAGATTTGACATTGTGGTGAATTCACTACATTGTGCCTGTAATCCCTGTGCCTGATGTACCTCCCCTCAAGGTTGAGGGACCTAGTAGACACAGAGAGCACAGTGCCTGTAGCCCACTGTTCTTTCAGGGACCTACACAAATATTTCACCTTTAAATCCTTTTAGAATCAGGAGGAAATGATAAATAAGGACTGTGTAATAAAGAATCCATCTTGGATTGCATTCATGTTTATCCTAATGTATGAGTATGGTCAGTTTGTGTCTGACTCCTGAAGGCCCAGGAAATGTAGCCTTTCAGGATCCTCTGTCCATGGGATTTCCCAGCAACAATACTGGAGTGGGTTGCCATTTCTTACCTAGGGGATAAGATCTTCCCAACTCGGGGATCAAACCCACATTTTTAGCATCTCCTCTATTGGCAAGTGGATTCTTTAACAGTGAGCCACCTGGGAGTCCCCAAGTTTATCCTAACACAACTGTAAATGTATTGCTGATGTTTTTTGGAGGAGGGGGCCATGAAGGCCAACAGGCATTATTGCTGAGTAGTCACAGTGGGCCTGCTTCCACCCTCTCCTTCTAGTGTCTGATGGTTTTACTCCCTAATGGGCATTTCTTGTACCAAGACACCATCCATTTCACCCAAATCATTCCCTTTCCCCCCGTTACAACACATTTCCTCATCCTTGTAATGTCACCAAATGAGTTGCAAGTAGATCATGAACTTAACTGTTGCTCGAGAGAGTGACTGCTGTGTCCTTAGCAGGACACACTCTAGTAAGATCATCTGAGTCTCTAGTTTCTTGAGTCCAGACTAATCTAGTGCTGCCTTTGTCTAGCAGATGTCCATCCCCTGGGGAGCCCCTATCTCCCTGATTTTGACTTAGTCACAAACCTAGGATTCCAACTTCCTAATTACTGCAGGAGGATGTCAGAATTGATGAGAAAGAGGGCTAATCAAACAGAGAGATATTGGAAAACAGTTTAGAAAGAAGCAAATACAAATTAGTGATAAAATGAATATTTAGTTTCAAATGAAAGATCTCAAAACTCTCCTTGTTTGTAAAGAAGATATTTATATGTACATATACATGTGTTTATAAGTATACCATTATTCTGAGAAAAGACATAATGATAAATTAAAGTTACTTTTCTGTTCTCAAAAGCTTATGTATGTTCTGTGTTCTCCTTCATTATGCTGTGAATGCCTAGAATTACTCATCCTTGTGGGTTTATGTCAACAGCACAACTCTTGGCACATGGAATTGCTCTGAATGCACTCTTTAATGAATTGAATTGAAAAGGACTAAGTTAGAAAGAAAAATCAGGCCATAAGAAAAGATAACAGCAGCAATACTAATGAATAAATAATGTGTTGTCATATAAACTAACAAAATAGTAATCACAATTTATAGGTATGGTTATTAGGTGTATGTGGTATTTCTTCAGCTTAATAGTAATTCCTCAATGGAGGCATCCTGTATTTTGGGTATGCTCAACATTTTTTCATTGAATGTTTATATGAAAAAGAGCAAGGTATTCCTTAACTGTGATTATTCTCATCACTTAGGGCCGAAAGTTCCACCTGTGTCTGAAATGACCTCCACAGTCAGCCCTAGGTCTTGTACTCCCATATAAATTGTATGCAATTATATATTGTATAAATCACTGTGGAGTAACTGTTACACATGAATGTTGGGATTGGACATGCAGGTGCAGTGTGCACGTGAAGACACCTGGTGTGTGTTTGTTGGGGGAGAAGGAGGGACATGTTTTGTAGATTTTGAGTTTGAGCCCATTCTGACTGCATCCACAGAGTAATGCTGTCTATGACAACAAGACAGATTTAATAAATCAATCCTCCTCCTTCTCTTTCAGGGGTACTGGTCACCCTGAGTATCCGTTTTCTGAAGAATACTGACTGGGTGAGCTGTCCACCAAGCCTTCTACCTGAACGTCTTGCTTCTAGGACTGTGAAGAGCATTTCTATACTTGGTGGAGGTGTTTAAAAGAAGTGTCTGAACTTTTGAAAGCTTGTTTTTCTTTAAAAACTTTTTATGAAATAATCAAAAAAAAAAAGAAATAATCAAGATTTCAAATATGAGTACTAGTTGTTCCTGATAACAAAATAATTTGAAAAATAAAGGGGAAAAGATAGAAAATAAAGATAACCTGATTAACCCATTTAATAAATTTGGTGCATTTTCCTTTGTTGAAAATTAATCAGTCAATCTAAGAAAGAAATAGAAAATTTTATTCGAGCCAAATTTGAGAACTATAACCCAGAAAACTCTGATTGCTGTTCTGTCTTCTAGAAGTCAAGGCACTGGGGATGTAAGTTTTGGAGACAGAGGGCTCTACATGAAAAGACATATTATTGACAGTGTACAAATACACATATAAGTGTCATCATGTTGAGTCATGTGACCCCTTATAAGATCAAGAAGAAATTATTCTTTTAAGGAGCTGTCTTACTGATGATGGGAGAATGTGGCTCTTTATGGTTGAGCAGGTCCTCACATTGATGGAGAAGGTCTGGTACATATATAAGGCAAGACACACAACCCACAGTAAGGAGAGAGGGGTGCAAAAGGCACAGAAGAATTTTTCATATTTAAATTTTTGCCATAAAATATAAATTTTATTTCATACCTTCATGACTCCCCTATACAAAAGTGTGTGTCTGTTTATAATTTGAATCATTTTCAATATGCAGGTTGTATACTTATTTTTTACTTAGCATAAGTTTTTTTGTAAGCTATCAAGTGTTATTTGATGGTTGCCAAGGGTCAAGGGGTTGGGAGAGGGTTGGATTGGGAGGCTAGGGTTAGCAGGTGCAAGCTATTATATAAGGAATGGATTAACAACAAAGTCCTACTGTATAGCACAGGGAACGATATTTATCTATGGTAAACCATAATGGAAAAGAATATGAAAAAGAATGTATATATGTGCATAACTGAGTCACTTTTGTGTACATTAGCAATTGAAACAACATTGTAATTAAACTATACTTTAATAGAAAATAAACTAAAAAGTTACAGTATTATATTTAGCTTCTTATAATGCTTCTCAGGTGGCTTAGTGGTAAAGAATCTGCCTGTCAATGAAGGAGACACAGGTTTGATTTCTGGATAGGGAAGAGTCCCTGAAGAAGGAAATGGCAATTCAGTCCATTATTTTCACCTGGGAAATCCCAAGGACAGAAGATCATGATAGGCTACAGTCCGTGGAGTGGAAAAAAGTTGAACAGGATTTGGTGACTGAGTATGCACACAGCCACACAGTATGTTATAAAGCAGTGCATCCTTTCAATTTATTTAATTTTTAAAAACTGTTAGTTCTCTATTTAAGACATTTTTATTGAGGTTTACAATGTTGCATTAATTTCTGCTGTACGACAAAATGATTCATATATATATACATTCTTCTTTATGCTAAACACTTTGATTGGTTATTATATGTTTAGCCATTCATTCATTGATTTATTCAGCACAAGTTTATTGAATGTTTTTAGTAAGACTATTTTATCAATAAAATAGACAACAAACTAAAATAAATTATTGAGTCAATAGTCTAGTGGAGGGNTGAGACTATGAATGGAATCAGGAGTATTTAGCTGTTAGAAATTAGTAAGTGCCTGTTGAGATAATTCTACACATTCTCTCACTTTTCTGTACATTTATCAGGAAGAGGCACTGACTATCCTTCATCCCATACAACTTTTCATCTGTACAACAAATAGCCTTTCCCTGCAGAAACATGTAGGGCGTGTTTGCTGCCACATAATGTAAAGAAAACACCTCCCTCCTGAGAAAAGGAGGGATGCTGAGTGCCTACAGTCATTGATCCAGGCAGGATCCCTAGACTCAAGGTTTTTCTCCTGTCACTCAACTCACTGAGTATTCAGGTATCACCTGGGACCTTCACTTCAACTTTAGAAATGGGGACCCAGGAACCAGCACAACACACCATATATATGCATGCCTGATTATCACATTATAAAACCTCAGTTCAGTTCAGTCGTGTTAATTCTTTGTGACCCTGTGGACTGCAGCATGCCAGGCTTCTCTGTCCATCACCAACTCCCAGAGCCTGCTCAAACTCATATCCATCGAGTCGGTGATGCCATCCAACCATCTCATCCTCTGTCATCCCCTTATCCTCCTGCCTTCAATCTTTCCCAGCATCAGGGTCTTTTCCAAGGAGTCAGTTCTTCACATCTGGTAGCCAAAGTACTAGAATTTCACCTTCAGTGTCAGTCCTTCCAATGAATACTCAGGACTGATTTCCTTTAGGATTGACTAGTTTGGTCTTCTGGCAGTCCAAGGGGCTCTCAAGAGTCTTCTCTAACACCAGAGTTCAAAAGCATCAGCTCTTTGGTGCTCAGCCTTCTTTATGGAGATGCTTTATGGTCCAACTCTCACATCCATACATGACTACTGGAAAAACCATAGCTTTGACTAGACAGACTTTTGTTGACTTTGACTAGATGGACATTTGTTAGGGGTTGTAAGTACTAAACCTATACAATGTTATATATCAATTATGCCTCAACAGAGCTGGAAAATGACACTCCTGTTTTGGCTACAGCATTTATTGTGGGTGATAAAGAGTCCACCTTCTATAAGCATCCATGAACCCAAGGCAAGGTGATTTTTAGGCTTGCGGGTCAGGTTAAAATCTTGGATTCTTCATAACTCTTAACTGTGAAAGGAAGAAAAAGAAAGCAGGGAGGAGAATAGGCCATGCTGGGAGTTGGGGGGTTGGGCACTATTATAAGATGATCCGAAAAGATTTCACTGAGCAAACGTGAAGGCAAACGGTGAGCTCTGTGGACAAGTGGGACAGAAAATCTAAGTCCAGGAAGAGTCCTCTGTCACATTTAAGGGACAGCAAGTCAGCTGCCTCTGGAGGTAATGCATTCCTGTTATGGAGGTAATGCATTTCTGTGGGGACTTGGCCAATTTTGAGGTAAGTGTTCTTGATGAAAGAGGAGGCTGAAAAAGTTGGCTTAAAGCTCAACATTCAGAAAACAAAGATCATGGCATCCAGTCCCATCACTTCATGGGAAATAGATGGGGAAACGGTAGAAACAGTGTCAGACTATTTTGGGGGGCTCCAAAATCACTGCAGATGGTGACTGCAGCCATGAAATTAAAAGACGCTTACTCCTCGGAAGAAAAGTTATGACCAACCTAGATAGCATATTCAAAAGCAGAGATATTACTTTGCTAACTAAGGTCCGTCTAGTCAAGGCTATGGTTTTTCCAGTAGTCATGTATGGATGTGAGAGTTGGACTGTGAAGAAGGCTGAGCGTCAAAGAATTGATGCATTTGAACTGTGGTGTTGGAGAAGACTCTTGCTAGTCCCTTGGACTGCAAGAAGATCCAACCAGTCCATTCTGAAGGAGATCAACCCTGGGATTTCTTTGGAAGGAATGATGCTAAAGCTGAAACTCCTGGCCACCTTATGCGAAGACTTGACTCACGGGAAAAGACTTTGATGCTGGGAGGGATTGGGGGCGGAGAAGAAGGGGATGACAGAGGATGAGTTGGCTGGATGGCATCACTGACTCGATGGACGTGAGTCTGAGTGAACTTCGGGAGTTGGTGATGGATAGGGAGGCCTGGCGTGCTGCGGTTCATGGGGTCACAAGGAGTCGGACACGACTGAACGACTGAACTGAACTGTTCTTGACTTGGGCTTTCTTTCATGCTCTGCTTCAGAACTCAAACAGCTATCAAAGTTATCAATTTTCCATTGACAACACCCCTGCACTTTGCACCTAGTCAGGAGTTTCAGAACCTGAGGAAATTGCTGAGTCATCTTTGAGCCAATTTCTGTAATGGACTCTAAGGATTTGATGATGGTACTGAGTGATATGAGTAATAAGTGAAGCAAAAAGCATCGGCTTGCTTCTTCACTCATCCTGAGGCTACATTTGAGATAGCTTTTATTCTTCAGTCTGGACCCACTCCATGACACATTAGTGAGGGTAGTGGATTTTACTAAAAATTCCAGGGCTACTAATTTCATCAAGCATCGTAATTAAAACCTCATAAATATCTTGTTTTTTTCCCCCAAATTCCTCCCAGGACAAGTGTCTTTTCTCCTCCCTACATCCTCCCTCCCTTTGCTATCCCTTGTCCCTTGCAGCTCCCAGCTTCCTCCCCCACCTTCCAAAGGAATGCCATTCTGACCATTGGCCAGAACCTCCCTACTCACAAGCCTCTGTCAAGTTCAAGTGCAATCTAGTTTTGTTTTTACAGAACACGAAATACCCCACTCTCACCACAAATGCCTCATTAAACAAGAGACCACTTTCTAGAGACAAATACCACTGGCTCTATCATTTTATTTTTCTAAAAATCATGGCAGTATGCTGTTTGATGAGCAGATATTTGCTTTTCTCTCTATACTGGCAAGTGTCTTCTAGGGATTGAGTGAGGACAAATAAAAGTCTAGGGTATATGTTCTTCTGGTCAGAAGTTTTCATCTGGAGGAGATCTGCTTCCTGTAAAAACAATTTAGGAATATGTGTCAGGCCTTTATCTGTATCTATCAGGAAACTGTGAGTTCCCTGATTCTGTAGTGTGGAAGAATTATAGTCTAAATTGCTACCAGTTCGCTAGTCCTATAGCTATTCTTTGTTTCTACGTCTTCACATTTCCCAATCACTAACTCTTGAAGCAGCATTTTACTTCAAAGGACAAGGACACAGAAGCTCGAACATGGTTTCAGAGCTAGTCCCAGATGATCAGGGCACCCCCTGATTTTGGTTCTTTATCTAGAATACAGTATATTCTTCAGCTACCTTTTCTGAGAGAGATCAATTTCAAAAGAGCCCCAAAAAAATCAATTCCAAGAAAAACAAAGAACTCTGTTTTCTTCTTACTCATCTGAATTTGTGGGTGGAAATCATGAACACTATAGTAGAAGATTTTCTAGTTACCAGATCAAGAACAATAGATGTACTTACCTCAGGACATGAAGACTTTGTTCTTGTTGAAGATGGGTTGGATGAATACCCAGTAGATGTAGAAATGCACGTTACCTCAGAAGAGTTCCTTGAACGCTTGTTTGAGGATCTGAGCATTCTTATACATTATTATCAACTCCTTCTATAATAATGTTTACTGATGTAACACTTTATTCTTATTGTGATCTGATCACACTTATTCTGTGACTGACTGGTCTTCAAGTTCACTCAAACTCTGAGATCCATTAAGTGTAAAATTACAAAGATGAAGACTAACTGCCGGGGTCCAGCCCCAGTGGATCCAGGGAATTTGAAGCGTGGAGGGCATTGGTGAAGAGAACTTATTTATTTATTAATATAAGATTAGATTAGGAAGAAATAGTGTAGTAGGAAAATTTAGTGGAGAAAAGAAGCTGATTAACTTGGTTTACAGGGAAAACCAATAAAGTTCCAGACAAGGAACTTGCACTGTCTATGTTGGGCCACAGGCGCCCGTTTGAATATCGGAGAATGCCCCACCTTGGGCGCTCTCTCTTATGGATCTTAGAAGCCGGGACAAGTAAGTAGACACAGTGAGCCTCCACGTTCCAAGGGATCAGCCTGAAAAGGAGAGGGAGGGAGCAAGAGAAAGAATCGACAAGGGGGAGGCCAGGCTTGTGCAAAAACCCCCTCCCACTTTATTGTTCTAAAGGGGTTTATATACCCTAAATTTTACAAAACGGAAGATACAGAGTCACGCAGCAGCAGGAGGCTGACCCTTTCTGTATATCTTTTTGTATACAAAAGGTCTCAGGTGATTTACATTATCCTCTGGCCAAGAGGCTTGCTAACACTTTTTGGCTCTCTTTCTTAATGAATGTTAATCTCGTTTCCCCTGAAGTGTTTTTCTTTAATCTGCATCTCCTTAAAGCACTAAAGTTACATCTCTACAGAACAAAGGCGCAGTGGGTTATAACAAAGAAGGTACTTAACTCAAAGATATACTGTTGCTAATACCAGGTCTACTGCTTGTTTTTCTATATACCAACTATATCTAAAAATAAAGGATATGAAAATTTGGCAGCAAGTATTGGATCAACCAATGAAACCTTTAATCAGTCCTATTCTAATGATTTTAACTCCTCGGAAGCCCCTATATTCCTAGGATGTTTTAAGCTTCCTGTGCCTCCTGCGGTCAGGAGGCCTCAAACAATCACATGCGCAGCTGTATGAGTCCTGCAGGCAGGCTAGAAATCCATCAAAGGGGTTTTTGGATTGAAACACTCGTATTATGCCCAGGAGATTTATTATCTAAAAGCTCTAATTTTTTCCAGAAAAAGGTGGTGGGGGGACAGCCCCCTGTTAATGACAGAAGAGTAGGTGGAAAGCATAACACAGTAAAGCAGGCAGATTCTGGTCTTGGGGGGTGGATGCTCAGGAAATTCCAGAGGGAAAACCTGAAGCCGTCACGTCCTTGCGTTTGTCAGGCTTCCTTCCGCATGACCTTGTCACGGGTGGGATTCCTCACACTGGCTCCCGGCAACTAACAGGTGGTGGTTCTGAGATGTGAAGGGGAGGGAACAGAAGCAGGATTGGGGGAATGTGACCAAAGCACCTGGGCCACTGTCACCTGGAGCTTACCATCATTTTGTCCACACAGTTACTTTGGTTTGGGATGCGCTATGTAGAAAACTGGAGTCAAAGAGAAACAGAGGTGACTACTACACGGTGGGGAGAGAATACATCAGAGTGCTTGGTGTTTAGGTCTTTGATGCAGTTTGAATTTTCTGTGTGTGTGTGTGTGTGTGTGTGTGTGTGTGTGTGTGTGTGTGTGGTGTAAGGTAGAGAGATCTAGAGAGGTCTAACTTCTTTCTTTTGCACACTGATACATAGTTTTCTGAGCATTGCTTGTTGAAAAGACTGTACTTTTCTTATAAATGATCTTGGCAACCTTGTCAAACAACATTACTTATATGTGTGTTGACTTTTGTATTATGTTCTATTTCGGTGGTCTTTATATCTGTCTTTACACCATTACTCACACTGTTTTGATGAAAGTATCTTGTTTATTGAAAATATATGCACAACCTAAAAGATGAGAGTTATGTTCTATTCAGTGGTTATTTTTAGGACTTCAAGCCTGGGATACAGAATCTCAAGTAACCCTGAGAGAAGTGATCCATGAAGGCTGGGGGTGGGGAGAGAAGTCAGGTTGTATAGAAGTTTGCAAGATGGGGCAGGTAGTCCAAACATCAAAAGATTATTATTAATTAAGGAAGTTCAGATATCTCAAATTAAGGAATTAAGTGATTTTCTGTGTATGGGAAGATGCGAGAGTCTTGGCTCACTGAAATCATTCCTTTTGTATGTATCTTAGCTATATGGGGCCAGTGTCCTGCATCTTTTCACATTTCACTGAGCCCCTCAGTGCTTGCAAGGAGTGCCAGTGTTATGCCCAGAGTCCGAGTCCCCAAAACTGAGAGAATAAGACGTCCACAGCAATGCAAAAGCATAAAGGGGTTTTATTGTTAGCTTGAGTTAAGACTCATGTCTCATCCAGCACAGTGGAATCCGACAAGAGCCCCAAGCTCTGAATCACATCTTCTTTTATACAGACGGTTCTTTGTTCCTGTAACAGCATAGCTGATTGGCTAAACTGTACGCGAGCATGGGACTTTTAAACCTCGAATCCCAATCCGGATTGGCACGGGCGGGGTTTTCCTGATTGGCTCAGGTCGGACACTGAGGAGGACCTCCCTGATTGGCCTATTGTATCTCGCTGAGCCTGTCATGGCTCTCGTGAGGCCCTAACACCAGCAACTCAACGGCCATTGGATAGCAAGCATTGTTTTTCCTGGGTGTTCTCTGGGCTCAGAAATTCATATTTGGAGGGCTGGAATAGCTGATGGCTGTGACATCCTTGTTTATTGATATGGCAGGAAATACTCCATTCCACACTTGGAGTAAATTATAAAATCTGGAATTGTGACAAATCCAAATCTATTCTCTTTTTACTTTACTTTTTATTTTCCAAAATTTATTTATTTCAAGATTGCTTTGTTTGCTCATGTTGCAGTGAAAAGGAAAATAAAAAGAGTCAGTTTTTTTTTTCCCCTTAGTTGCAGTGAAAAGGGGAAAAGAAAACGAGTGAGTTTTTTCTTTCCCTTTCCTGAGAGCAAAGAATATAGAGAAAACAGTGAGAAAGCTTTTTGTTTTTTAAATTTAACTGCTCCTAACTCTGCATTTCTGTAACTAAGTTTGCTTTTCTGCCCTCTAACTTTGCAGAAGCTACACGTCATACCTATTTTCTTTTGACTGTATGGTAAATTCATCCTGTATCTGGTGTTTACCGTTACAACACCTTTCCCCTCATAGATATACATCAGAAAGAAGGCTACAGAGCCACCAAACTGCCAGACTCAATTACCAGGTTACTGAGGCAAGCCTATGACTGTCTTTGAAACAATGCAAGAGGAAGAAATGAAGATCCTATCACCTCAGTTCTTCTTTGCTGACTCCTGACTGTGAGCTCTCAGCTTA
This sequence comes from Redunca redunca, assembly GCA_006410935.1. Taxonomy (NCBI): domain Eukaryota; kingdom Metazoa; phylum Chordata; class Mammalia; order Artiodactyla; family Bovidae; genus Redunca; species Redunca redunca. Next base: position 192,849 of record SJYQ01001269.1, read on the forward strand.
TATAAGCACCCAGACTCCTCATGGAGGGGCGGGGGTTGGGCCACAGTTCTTGCAGCTTGAGTCTACTGTGTTTCCCTCTCTGCCAGCTGAGAATGTAGGTCACCTTTCTATTTCCTCCAAACTCTATCCCCTAATTTTTTATTTGGCTTTGGTGGGGCAGAGAAAGCCAATAATTTTGGTCAGCAATATTCAGGGTGTCTTGAGATCCCATATGAATTTTAGGGTGAGTTTTTCAACTTCTGCAAAAAATGACCTTGGGGTATATACAAAATTCAATTGAGTGTGTCAATCACTTTGGTTAGTAATGTCATCTTAATAGTAAGTCATGAACATGGTTGTCCTCAAAATACTTGTGTCTTTTTCAAACAATTTTTTAAATTACTTGTCAAAAAATTATTCACAGCCTAAAAGTTGAAAGTTATATTTTATTCAGTGGAAATTTATACAACCTCAAGCCTGGGAGGCAGCATCTCAAGTAACCCTGAGAGAAATGCTCCAAAGAGCCAAGGAAAGAGCCTGGTTATATAGGAGTTTTGCAACAAAGGACAGGTAGTCTGAATGTAAAATGATTATTGTTAATTAAAGAAAACCAGATATCCCAAGATAAAGAGTTTAGTGCCTTTCTTCTTATGGGAGGGCTTCCCTGATGGCTTAGAAGTAAAGAATCTGCCTGCAATGCAGGAGACCTGGGTTCAGTCCCTGGGTTAGAAAGATCCCCTGGAGTAGGAAATGGCAACCCACTCCAGTATTCTTGCCTGCAGAATTCCATGGACAGAGGAGCCTGCTGGGCTACAGTCCATGGGGTCTCAAAGAGACTGAGCAACTAACATACACACACTACTTATGGGAAGATGCAAGAGTCTGAGCTCACCAAAATCATTCCTTTGATATGCATCTCAGCTGCATGGGGCCAGTTTCCTATGTTTTTATATCCTGAGTTTCCTCAAGGTTCACCTTAAGGAACGGATATAGTCTCATGGCTGCTGTTCAGTCACTAAGTCGTGTCCCATTCCCAGTGACCCCAGGGACTACAGCACATCAGGCTTCCCTGTCCTTCACTATCTCCCAGAGTTCACTCAAACTCATGTCCATTGAGTCAGTGATGCCATCCAACTATCTCATCCTCTATTGCCCCGCTTCTCCTCTTGCTCTCAATCTTTCTCATCATCAAGGTCTTTTCCAATGAGTCAGCTGTTTGCATCAGGTGGCCAAAGTACTGGAGCTTCAGCTTCAGCATCAGTCCTTCCAATGAATATTCAGGGAGGGTTTCCTTTAAGAGTGACTGGTTTGATCTCCTGGTTCTCCAAGGGACTCTGAAGAGTCTTCTCCAGCACGACAGTTTGAACAGCATGGCTGTTAGATGTGTGTTAGATGGCAGGTATTCTTTATTTCCTTCCTGAGTTCCCTCAGGGCTCACGGCTCATTTTCTTCAGCTGGTGGCTGCAGTTGCTGAGAACTAAGACATCCTTTGTTTAGAGACAGGGCAGGAAATATTTCTAAAGCTGAAACTCCAATACTTTGGCCACCTGATGTGAAGAACTGACTCGTTTGAAAAGACCCTGATGCTGGGAAAGATTGAAGGTGGAAGGAGAAGTGGAAAACAGAGGATGAGATGGTTGGATAGCATCACTGACTCAATGGACATGAGTTTGGGTAAACTCTGGGAGTTAATGATGGACAGGGAGGACTGGCGTGCTGAGGTTCATGGGGTTGCAAAGAGTCGGACACAACTGAGCGACTGAACTGAACTGAGACCTAGGAGTTATATATTATTTTCCCAATTTTAGACATAAGGTAAGTGAGGCTTGGAAAGTCCATTTTTAGAAATGTGTTCATTAGTTAATAAATAAGTAAATCATGACATGCCTCAGATATGCAGATGACGCCACTCTTATGACAGAAAGAGAAGAGGAACTAAAGAGCCTCTTGATGAAGGTGAAAGAGGAGAGTGAAAAGGCTGGCTTAAAATTCAACATTCAAAAAACTAAGACCAAGGCATCCAGTCCCATCATTTTATGGCAAATAGATGGGAAAACAGTGGAAACAGTGACAGACTTTATTTTCCTGGCCTCCTAAATCACTGCAGATAGTAACTGCAGCCATGAAGTTAAAAGATGCTTACTCTTTGGGGAAAAAAAAAGCTAGGACAAACCTAGACAGCATATCAAAAAACTGAGACATTACTTTGCCAACAAAGTTATGTCTAGTCAAACCTGTGGTTTTTCCAGTAGTCATGTATGGATGTGAGAGTTGAATTATAAAGAAGGCTGAGCACTGAAAAATTGATGCTTTTGAACTCTGGTGTCTGAGAAGACTCTTGAGAGTCCCTTGGACTGCAAAGAGATCAAACCAGTCAATCCTAAAGGAAATCAGTCCTGAAATATTCCTTGGAAGCACTGATGCTGAAGCTAAAGCTCCAATACTTTGCCCACCTGATGCGTAGAGCCAACTCATTATAAAAAACCCTAATGGTGGGAAAGATTGAAGGCAGGAAGAGAAGGGGACAACACAGGACAAGATGGTTGGATGGCATCACTGATTCAGTGGACATGAGTTTGAGCAAGCTTCGGGAGCTGGTGATGGACATGGAAGCTTGGTGTGCTGCAGTCCATGGGGTCACAAAGAGTCAGAGACAACTGAGCAACTGAACAGCAAAATCATGACATAGCTTATGTGTCTGGAGAAGGAAATGGCAACTCACTCCAGTATTCATGCCTGGAGAATCTCATGGACAGAGGAGTTTGGTGGGCTCTAGTGCATGGGATCGCAAAGAGTCAGACATGCCTGAAGCAACTTAGAACGTATATAGATTTTAATGCAGACATTTTTATTGATATTTCTATAAGACTAACACAATGTATAGAAATTCAGTTCAGTTTAGTCACTCAGTCATGTCCGACTCTTTGTGACCCAATGGACTGCAATAGAGAAACTGGCTGGGTGCTAGAAGACAAAAGTAAAGAATTTGCTCCATCCCTCCCTTCTCTGCCCCCTGCCTATGAGAGTTATCTCCAGAGTCCTGAGTTGTTGGGATCCCAGAGAACCACAGGCAACAAGAACAATATTGCGTGACCTGCAGAACTTCAACAGTTTGCTCTGACTGAAATAAGGGTGACATTCTATGTGTAGAATGCCAACAGAGAAAAGTGTCAGTTTATGTGGAAAGATAATACAACAGAGAAAGAACAAAAGTTTAAAAAATACTAAAGGAAATACCGGAACATTAAATGTGACCTGGAAATATCAACATCAAGTAATGAGCTTTGTAATAAAAGAAATTTTATACCTCTGTCTCTTGAAAAGGTGAAACATTATGACCTGTCTGAGAATAAGCAGGGACCAGATCTTGATTACTAAGATCACTGTGCTCTAGCAGGAGGCATGCCTAATTCCACAGTGGGACAGTACTCAACTGTTGTGCCTTGGACATCCAATTGTGCAGAAAGCAAGAATTTTCGAGGATGGAGGTCAAGATGGCAGAGTAGATCCCACCTTCCCATGAATACATCAAAAAGACATCCACATCCACATGTCCAAGAGTTCTCACAGAGGACCTACCAAATGCTGGCAGAAGATCTCGTACAACCAAAGCTACACGAAAATTGCTGTGGAACCAGGTAGGAGGAAAAAAATGTAACTGGAGTGGGGAAGTGATCTGCACCCCAGGGAGGGAACTATGAAAGAGGAAAGGGTCCCTCACCCTCAGAGCCTCCTTCACAGGCTGGGAGGGCTTTCGGACAGGTAAGGAGCTTCTGAGACCGAGAGGGGTGTGGAGCTGTTGGTTTGCAGCAGACAGGGCAGAGAGAGACCGACGGAGACTGTCCCTGCATCCTCGCTGCCCTTCCCAGCCAAGAGTCATGCCCCCTAGTGTGTGCAGAGGCTGGGTGCTGGAACTGCAATAGACAGACTGGGGAGAGGTGTGGAGCTGTTGGCTTGCAGCGGACAGGGCAGAGAGAGACCGACGGAGACTGTCCCTGCATCCTCGCTGCCCTTCCCAGCCAAGAGGCATGCCCCCTAGTGTGTGCAGAGGCTGGGTGCTGGAACTGCAATGGACAGACTGCGGAGAGGATGCTTCTTGCCCATGAGGAGAAAGCCCCCCAGAAAAAGCCTGGAGTGTGGCTGGGACCTCACCTGGGGGTGCGTGGAGGACAGAGCCTGGGTCTGCCCTCAGAGCCCCGTTGTCAAAGGGTGGGCAAGGGAGGGTTGTGGCCACAGCTAGGGAGCTGGGCTCCGCTGCTAAGAGCTCTGTGAGCACAGAAGCCCCAGGGAGCAGCCACTCAGAGGTGGGGCTGAAACCTGAGCCATTCCCAGCACCCCCACAGCCCTGCGAGTGTACCATCTGGGCAGATGCACACCTGCAGCTTCATGAGCCTGGTGCCTGGGAACCACTAAGCAGGCGAATGTTCCTGCAGCTGAGGTGGGTCTGGCCCCAGCAGAAGCAGTGGGCTTTGTGGGCACGCATGCTTGCATGGGCTGAAACCTGAGCCCATTCCAGTGTTCTCACAGTGGAGGTGAAGCCAGGTACAGCGCCAGCTGTCTACTTGTGGGTTTTGCATGCTGGGCAGCTGGTGACCTCACAGAGCAAGTGGCCCTGCTGACAGTTCTTAGAGAGGGACATGCATGGATGCTTTCTGGCAGGAGCACCCCAGTCCCACCACCTCACACTCAGCTTTGAACCAGGTCTGGGGGCTTCCACTCCAATACTCAGTTCCCAAACAGGACAAGAGGCCAGAGTGGGGGTGTGATAAATTAGGAGACTAGGATTAACAGATACACACTGCTATTCATCAAATAGGTAAACAACAAAGGCCTAACTATATAGCGGAGGGAACTATAGGCAGTATCTTGCAATAACCTCTAATAGAACAGAATCTGAAAAATCATGCTGTGTTGTGCTCAGTCGTGTCCGGCTCTTTGTGACCTTGTGGACTATAGTCCACCAGACTCCTCTGTCCATGGGATTCTCCAGGCAAGAATACTGGAGTGCTGGAGTGGGTTGCCAAGCCCTCCTCCTCTAGGGGGATCTTCCTGACAAGGGATCAAACCCAGGTCTCATATATATATATATATATATATATATATATATATACACACACACA
>SJYQ01001269.1:198096-253523 GCA_006410935.1 Redunca redunca
ATTATATGAAATAAGATTGTCAGAAAAAGAATAATTTTATGTCAACACATATTATATGACATATCTTAATTGGTCAAACTAAAAGAGTTAAATAAGAGAGTGATGGTTACCAGGGGCTTGGAGGAGGGAGAAATCAAGATTTGCTAAGTCTCAGTTATACAAGATGAATAAATTTTAGAGATCTGCAGTACAACTTTTCCCCTAGAGTTAATAATATTATACCACACTACATTGTATTGAAGAGTATTGTATGCTTAAAATTTTTTAATGAGGATGGATCTCATATTAAGTTTCCTAACCCCTCATAGCTTAGTTGGTAAAGAATCTGCCTGCAATGCAGGAGACCTGGGTTCGATTCCTGGATCGGGAAGGTCCCCTGGAAAAGGAAATGGCAATCCACTCCAGTATCCTTGCCCGGAAAATCTCATGGACAGAGGAGCCTGGTGGGCTACAGTCCATGGGGTTGCCAGAGTAGGACACGACTTAGCAACTAAACCGCCACCACAACCAACCATGAGACAGTGAAAATATAACAGAAAGTATGAGAATACAGAACCCAATGGAGAAAAGTGTGTCTAAACAGTTAATTTTCTGATGGACGTCAAGGGGAGAACCAGTCCAAGATTGAGTAAATCACAAGGTGTGCTCTATGTTTGAGTAAATGTTCCTGAGTGGCTCTTCCATCTACTATTAGTACCACCATGAGCCTTTATCATGACCCATCTAACGTGAATGACTTTCACAGTCTCTGGCAAACTTTCTGTTTTGTGCTCCCTGTTGAAGACTCATAAATGCAGACACCAATTATTAAGATGCAAGCATCCAAACCCCACACAAACTCTTAAACCCATCTTACCTGATTTTTCTCTTCTTTTGACTTCCCATTCCATGTTTTCATGGTCTTTTTTCTGTATGCAATTCTGAGCTGATTTCTGGCCACGTTTTCAGGTTAGGGACATGCCTCTTCCCTCTAAGTTCTGGGTAATTTGTCTAACCCTCTTTTACCTTCTTTGCATGCATGCACACACACATAGTTGCTTCAGTCATGTCTGAGTCTTTGCTACCCCATGGACAGTAACCTGCCAGGCTCCTCTGCCCATGAGATTCTCCAGACAAGAATACTGAGGTGGGTTGCCATTTGCTTCTCCAGGAGATCTTCCCATCTCAGGGATCAAACCCAGGTTTCCTGCATTTCAGGCAGATACTAAACCACCAGGGAAGAGCTTAATATATGTTGCAATAAATACAATTTTTCTAGGTTCTAAAAGGGGCTCATTGCGGCTTATGTGAATTTTGTCTCTTCCCTGTACCTGCCTCTTTTGAAATGCCTCTTTTGAGCTTGAAATGGCAGTAAGTTACATGGCTTTATTTCCAGAATAAAAAATGCAATCTTGACCTGGGCTAGATAATCAGACTTCTTTTTCCCTCTGAGCATCAGAGGCCCTGGGGCAGTCATATGAAACAGCAAGGTTCTCTTTAGGTTGGTATGGAATGTGGAAGATCAAACGTTCATGATCATGAGCCTTGAGCTGCCCCAAGGCATATTTGACAGCAATGGAAAATGTTCATTAAAAATTAAGAAAACCAAGAGTAATGCCTTAATAAGGGGTGAAAAAAAGGAGACATATCTGAAGAGTTCTGCAAATCCTTAGATCTCCATGGTTGGGACCCGCCATCTACACAGTCCTCTAAGCTATTTTGCATCAGATGGCTTGAGCAGATTTCTATAACTTAAAATCAAGAGTTCTACATGATACAATTCTTAGTGACTGAGTGCAGTCTACAAACCTCATCATGAAAACAGCCATCATTATAGGCAAGGTCTCCAAGTCCCTATAAAGGTCCTAGGTTTAGACCCACCCAGAGGAAGCACCATCAATTTGTTCAACTTGAAAGGGTGAAAGAGGAGATAAAATCATCGTGTTCAGGTGTAAGAGAGTGTCACTGCTCACCAAACTGTGGGCTCAGGAAATCCCCAGGAGATTCAGGCATCATAATCAGGATGGTGCTGAACTCTCCTGTTTTTATTTCCACAAGTTTCTGAGGGAAAGAGATCATGAAACTGGAGGGGAACCCAGAGTAATCTGCAGGTGAGCACAGCCTCAGACCCGATGCAGACTGAAGACTGAATGCTCTCTCCTCTTTCATAGGGAATGGTTTTAGCCTGGTTAGTGGAACCAAATGACCCTCCTAGTATCACATGGGGACTCAGTGCTTGACGATCCAAGCCCTTCTTACTCATGTTACATCTACTACTATTTATATCTCAATCCCAAATCACTACTGTTACCTCTGGAGGTGCACAGGTTCCATAAGCCAGGACAGGAATGAAGTGGCCATCATTAAACTTCACCTTCTGGATTTTGAGATTCACTGCCTGTTGCTCCTCTGAGTAAACAGACTTTATTTTCTTCTTCTGCCTTCACGGGTTATAAATAACAGGAATGTAATGCCTGAGCTGCACTGTCCAGTGTTATATTGAACAGCAGTTATATTGTAGGAGGCGCAAGGTGAAATCAGTACCCATGGAATCGGAACAGAATCAAAGCCAGTTAACCTGTTTGCTTTTTTTTAAAGTCAGCTTTATCTTGTTATATTATGATGAGAATGGCTGAACAAGTGTTGACTGTATGTTAGACTAGAAACTTTCACATAGCAATCTTTCTGCATTTTTCTGATTATGAAGCCCAATCTTGATCAAACATCAGCTGAAATTTATTTAACTTAGTTACAGTAAAAATGCACACACATACAGAATCACACAGTTTAAGGGAGTTATAATAAGAATTTTTCAAAATCCTATTCCTAAAAAATGCATGAAAATGTCAAATGAAAATAAATTTGCTTTTCAACCTTTCCCATCGGCAAGATTATTTTGTTTTATTTTGAGAGTTGTGAAAAAATTCTGAATAGGACACAAAAACCAGATATTTTGTTATTGTTCAGTCATGAAGTTGTGTCCAACTCTTTGTGACCTCATGGATGGTAGCACACCAGGTTTTCCCATACTTCACTGTCTCCAGGACTTTGCTCAAGCTCATGTCCATTGATTGAGTGATGCCATCCAACCATCTCACCCTCTGTTGCCCCCTTCTCCTCCTGTCCTGAGTCTTTCCCAGCATCAGGGTCTTTTCCAATGAGTCGGCTCTTTGTATCAGGTAGCCAAAGTATTGGAGCTTCAGCTTCAGGATCAGTGTTTCCAATGTATATTCAGGGTTGATTTCCTTTAGGATTGTCTGGTTTGATCTCCTTATTGAAGATTAGTTATTAATAGCTATTGGATACCAAGTCCAGTGTGTAAACAGACTCTTGGGGGGTTTATACCTTAATTATGTAACTTTTAGAAATCTTTCATAACAGAAATGATACTTATTACATACTTTACTATGTTGCTCAGTGGTTATTCATAAAAGAAGAACCTGTAAACAAGTTAAATTGTAACAAATTTAGGAAGAGTTATGGAAATCATGATGCATTGATACAATGGGATGTTGTGAAGCCAAATAAAATTTAACACATGGAGTGAAGGCAGCAAAATGGTGAGCCAGGAATCACTGAAGCCTCCCTTAGAAAGATAAGAAAGCAACCAGAAACCAGATGGGAAATCTCATAGGAACTCTGGAAAACACTCAATCAAAAATCTACAACAACAATACTTAAAATGGATAACCAGCAAGGACCTACTGTATAGCACATGGAACTCTGCTCAATGATATGTGGCACTCTGGACAGGAGGGAGTTTGGGGGAGAATGGATATATGGATATGTACAGCTGAGTTTCTTTCCTGTTCACTTGAAACTACCACAACATCGTTAATCAGCTATACTCCAATACAAAATAAAAAACTTAAAGTTTGGGAAAAAATCTATAGCAACAAAGTGAACACACAATTGGGAAAAATCCAGAACACAGTGGAAGGACATTTCATTGTGGTTTTATTCACCTGTACCCTTCTCCTGGCAGTGCAGGGCAGTCTTTATCTCTAAAGGCTGACAGTTAAGCTCAGTTACCTCCCTTAAACCAGACTGATCACAGAAAAATATGCAGTGTTCCAGGCTATTTGCAGGCTGCCTGAAGACTCGTGTGTTTTACTTCAAGGGAAGTAGGAAGGACAAGGGACTAAGGGTGGAGACATAGACTAGAACTTGTAAAACCCTGAGTAAAACTGGGGTGTGGATTTAGTGGACACTGGGCATTCAAAAATAGCCACATGTTCTGGAGAATCAAATAGGTACACGTATGCCAGGAGAGATGCTGACTCAGAAATGAACTGAGTTGCCCTTAGCTGAACTGTTGGACTGACCCCAGGACTAGGAGCATGCCAAGTTAACCAGTGAAGGCCAGTCAGTGACAGGGCGCAAATCTGCAAAGAGTGGGTATTTGCTGTTGTTTTAAGTACGGAATTATGAACACGCACACACACCAACAAATGCATCAAAGACCTTCACATACAGATACAAATATGGAACTCTTAGAAGAAAAACTGGAGGGAAAGCTTCCTGACTTTAGATTTGGATATGTCACCAAAGTACAGGCGTGCATGTGTGGTAATTTTCATGTTTCAGTCATGCCAGACTCTGTGTGACCCATGGCTCCTCTGTCCATGGGATTCTCCAGGCAAGAATACTGGAGTAGATTGCCATGCCCTTCTCCAGGGGTTCTTCCTGACCCAGGGTTTGATCCTGCATCTCTTAATTCTCCTGAATTGGCATGTGGGTTCTTTACCACTAACGCCACCTGGGAAGCCACTAGTGTAACCAAAGCACAAGGGACAGAAGAAAAATAAGTAAATCAGTATTCATCAAAACTCAGAAAGTTTTTGCATCAAATAAGCTACCAAGAGAGTGAAAATCAATCCACAGAATGGAAAGAAAAACCTTTGCAAATCATATTTCTGGTAAAGCTAAACTGACTGGAACTTCCTGGAAACATCCTAAAACTTGATCTGAATTGCCTGGTTCAAATGCCAAGGTCAGTTGGTGACTTTTACTTTTTATTTTGGCTAATATTTCCACAATTAATCTTCTGATTATACTTGCCTATCGATGCAAAATGTACAGTTTTTGTATTTCCTCACTCCTTCTGAGTTTGTCTTGACTACCACCATTTCTCTTTCTTACTGATTTAAAGCATTTTCTAAGAGAATTTGTTTTTTTTTTTATTTTTATTTTTACTTTATTTTACTTTACAATACTGTATTGGTTTTGCCATACATTGACATGAAGCCACCACGGCTGTACATGCGTTCCCAAAATGAACCCCCCTCCCATCTCCCTCCCCATAACATCTCTCTGTGTCATCCCCGTCCACTGGCCCCAAGCATCCTGTATCCTGCATCGGACATAGACTGGTGATTCGTTTCTTACATGATAGTATACATGTTTCAGTGCCATTCTCCCAAATCTTCCCACCCTCTCCCTCTCCCTCAGAGTCCAAAAGTCCACTCTACACATCTGTGTCTCTTTTGCTGTCTTGCATACAGGGTCATCATTGCCATCTTTCTAAATTCCATATATATGTGTTAGTTTTGGATTTAAACCTTGAGCTAGTCCTAGTGTTTCCAACTAGCAGAAATGGATGTGGTAGAAATTTTTACATTCTCTATGTGAACAGCTGACACTCAGGAATGGAAACACATTGTTCCACAAATATCACACAAGCACTCTGGTGTATTCTCTCCATACCTCCAGTAGTCACATCCGTTTTTCTGGTTTTTCTTTCTGCTCCAGTTTTCTACACAGTGCATCCCAAGCCAAAGTAATGTTGTGAACAGGATGATGCTAAGCTCCAGGTGACAGTGGCCCAGGTGCTTTGGTCATGTCGCCTGACTCCTGCTTCTATTCCATCCTCTCCACATCTCAGAACCACCAACTGTTCTTCATCTTTGTATTCTTGTACTTACTGGATCTCAGAGTTTGGGGGAACTTGAAGGACAGTCACAGAATAATTGTGATCATATCACAACAGGAATAAAATGTTACATCAATAAGCATCTTTATTATAGAAGGAGTTGATCATAATATATAAGAAAAGGTCAATTCTCAAACAAGCATTCAAGGAGTTCTTCTTATGTAACATGTATCCTATTATCAGCTGGATGTTCATCTAATCTCAACTTCAATAAGAACAATTTCTTCATGTCTTGACACAAGTACACCTAGTATTCTTGATCTGATAACTACAGACATCTTTCATCATAATGTTCATGATTTCCATTCACAAATTTAATGAGTAAGAAGAAATCCGAGTTCTTAGTTTTTCTTGGAATTGATTTTATTTGGGCTGTTTCGAAATTGCTCTTTTTTGGAAAACATAGCTGAAGAACATACTGCATTCTAGGCAAGAAGTCAAGACTTGAGGGTGACCCTGATCATTGGGGACTAGCTCTGAAACCATGTACAAGCTTCTGTGTCTTTTTTCTTTGAAGTAAAATGCTGACTCAGGAGTTAATGATTGAGAAATGTGAAGATGCAGAAACAAAGAATAGCTGCAGTGGAGGGAACTGGTAACAAGTTAGAGTATAATTCTGCCACATTGCAGAATCACCAAACTCTCAGTTCCCTGAAATTTATAGACAAATGTCTGACATACATTCCTAAGTTATTTTTATAGTAAGCAGCCCCCACCAAATGAGAACTGGTGACAGCAAGCATGTAGACCCTAGACTTGTTGAAAGCAGGAGGTTGATAATGCTTCAGACTTCACTTTGAAGCCAACAGTCCAAGGACTGTGCATGACCTGGTCTTGCCCTGATCCTTAAACACTATGAAACTCTTCACTAACTGCTCCAGGGAGAGTCACATGATCTTGAGGGCATCAGTCCTCTGTGGCTCCCTTTGCCTGGTAAAGCAACTCTTTGCTACTTCACCCAATATTCTGTCTCTGTGTTTCTATTTGGCACCAGTGAACAAGGGCAGAGTTTCGGTAACAGCTGCGAGAGACATGCATTGTCCCAAGTCATGTGTTCCGTTCAGATACAGCTGCCTGAATGGTGGTCAGCCCAGCTCCAAAGGGAACACACAGGGCTGCGGCTTCAAAGTCTTGATGTCTCAATGTTGATATAAGAGAGAAACAAGCAAAAAGGCTTTACATAATTGCCTATATGAGTGTGAGGATGGAGGACAGCTGGAACCGTGCTGGGAGAAAAGACCCCGTATCAGAAGACACTTTTATTATTTTCCAGACCACAGAGAGTCTCACTCAGACAGTATCTGGAAGGTTTCATGTGAATTTTGGCAGTCACAGTAAAAGCTATCAAGGACTATTTGCTCAAATGTATAGAAATTCAGTGTTATTTATCTTATTATTTGATTATAAACTTTTTTTGGATTTTATTTTCTTTTAGTTGGAGGATAATTGCTTTACAATGTTGTGTTGATTTCTGCTGTACAACATTGAGAATCAGCCATAATTATACATACTTCCCCTCCCCCTTGAGCCTCCCTCCCACCCNTCCTCAACTCGTCCCAAGCTTTAGAAATTGTTTCCAGTCAAGACTGTCTTCCTCATCTCTAAAACATCTTTAGGTCTCCCTTTTGGGGAAGAACCCTGACCTCTTGGATACACAGCACGTCTAGGGTACACAACCCCTCTAGCAGGATCCCAGTGAGACAGCTCATTCCTTATTCACCAACCAGCAAACACCTGATTTACTGTCACATATATACAGACTCGGCTTTGGGCAAACTAATAGAAAGCTGATTTTGCACCACTTGTTGGGTTCCAAAGTCAAAGAAACAAAGCCTGCACCTATCCACCCTCTACAGCCCAAAACTATAGTAACATTTTCTTAATTGATAAGATTTGAACTCATATCAACCCATGATTATTCAGGGGGTGGACTAACAGAAGAAAAACCTTGCATCTAAGGATCCTGGATCAATAGCAGTAGGCACTCAGGATCCTTCTCTTTCTCAAGAGGGAGGTGTTTTCTTTACTGCACAACAAACATGGCGTCCATGTCTCTGCAAGGAGCCACTGTCTCTGTGTTGCAAGGGTGTTTGTTATACGGACAAATACTTGTGTGGGATGAATGGTACTTGGTGCCTCTGCCTAACAGATATACAGAAATGGGAGAGATTTTGTAGAAATATCTCCTACTGGCACTTACCCACTTCTAAGAGCTAACTTCTAATTTCATTCACAGTGTCACCCTCCACTAGACTATCAACTCAAGAATTTAATTTATTCTTCTCTATTTTATTTATTGATAAAACAATGTCTTCCCTAAAGTGTTCAATAAACTTTTGCTGAATAAATCAAGGAATCAATGGCAAAACATGAGAACTAATCAAAATGTTTAGCATAAAAAAGCATGAAGTCGCTTCAGTCATATCCGACTTTTTGTGACCCTTTGGACTGTAGCCTTCCAGGCTTCTCTGTCCATGGGATTCTCCCAGCAAGAATACTGAAGTGGGTTGCCATTTCCAGACATATCTAAATCATTTTCCTGTACAGCAGAAATTAACAGAACATTGTAAACCAAGTACAATGGTAGTTGAAGTATTACAACTTCAATAAAACTTTTTAAATAAAGAACTTCTAACAGTTTTTAAAAATTAAACTGATAAGATGCACAGCTTTGTAATATGCGTGCATGCTCAGTGGCTAAGTTGTGTCCAGCTCTTGTGACCATGGACTGTAGCCCACCAGGCTCCTCTATCCATGGGCCCTCCCAGGCAAAAATACTGGAGTAGGTTGCCATTTCCTTCTCCAAAGGATGTCCCCGACCCAGGGATTGAACCAGAGTCTCCTTCATTCTTTAGAATTCCTTACCATTGAGCCACTTGGGAAGCATTATAAGAAACAAAATATAATACTGGAACTATTTCATTTTTATTGAGATATAGTTGAATTACAATGTGGTGTTAACTACTGCAGTACAGCAAATTGACTCGGTCATATATATATATATATACATATATATATATATATATACATATATATTCTTTTTCATATTCTTTTCCATCATGGTTTTCCATAAGATATTGAATATAATCCCCTGTGCTGTACATTTGGACTTTGTGTAATCCAATTTATATACAATAGTATGCATCTGCTAATCCCAACCTCCCAGTCCAACTCTTTCCCAAGCCCTTTCTCCCTGGAAACCATCAGATAATACTTGATAGCTTACAAAAATACTTACACTAAGTAAAAAAAAAAAAAAAAACAAAACTGTAAAACCTGTATATCGAACATTATTTCAAATTGTAAATAAACATGCAAATATTTTATATAGGAGAGTCATGAAAGTATTAAATTAAATTTATATTTTATGGCAAGAAAAATTTAAACATAAAAAACTTTTCTCTACCTTTGCACTCCTCTCCCTCACTGTAAGTTGTGTGTCTGCATAATTCATGGACCAGACCTCCTGCATCAGAGGGAAGACCTGCTCGACATTGAAGAGCAGCAAACTCCCGGCATCAGTAAGAAAGCTCCTTAAAAGATAAATTCTTTCTTGACCTTGTAAGGGGTCACATGACCCACCATGATGATGCTTAGATCTGGATTATGTACACTGTCAATAATGTCTTTTCATGCAGAGTCCTCTGTCTCCACAACTTACATCCCTGTACCTTGACTTCTAGAGGAGAGAACAGTTCTCAGGCTTTCTGAGATGCTCTTCCTGAGTTACAGTTCTCAAATCTGACTTGAATAAAATTTTCCATTTCTTTCTCTTACTTTTTCTTTTTTTTTCCATTTCACATACGATATTATACATTTTTCAATGCCATTCTCCCAAATCATCCCACCATCCCCCTCTCCCACAGAGTCCAAAAGACTGTTCTATACATCTGTGTCTCTTTTCTGTCTTGCATACAGGGTTCTCGATAGATCAACTAATTCATTTTTGACAAAAGAAAAGGCACCAGGAGGTTATCTTTATTTTCTATCCTTTCTCTTTTATTTTCCAATTATTTTGTTATCAGAGAAAACTAGAATTCATATTTGAAATCTTCTTTATTTCATAAAAATTTTTAATGATAAACAAGCTTCAAAAGTTCATACACTTCTTTTAAACATTTCCACCAAGTACAGAAATGCTCTTCACACCCCTAGAAAAGAAGTTCTGGTAGAATGCATGGTGGACAGCTCACAGTCAATATTCTTCAGAATATGGATACTCAGGATGATCAACAAAACTGAAAGAGAAAGAGGAGAAATAATTTATTAAATCTGTCATATTGTCACAGAGAGCATTACTCTGTGGATGCAGTCAGGATGGGCTAAAGCTCTAAATCTGTAAACACATCCCATCTTCTCCCCCAACAAGCACACATCAGGTGTCTGCTCCATGTGCACATGGCACCTGCATGTCCAATCCCAACATTCACGTGTGATATTCACTCCACAGTGACAGGCAGTTTGACTCAGGTTACAATTTATAAGAGGGCACAGACTTAGGGGTAACTGTGGAGGTCATTTCAGACACAGGTGGAAGTTTTGACCCTAAGTGGTGAGAAGGATCACAGTTAAGGAATTCTTTGCTGTTTTTCATAAATCCATTCAACAGAAAAACAAATGTTAAGCACCCCTCCAATACAGGGTGCTTCCATTAAGGAATTACTATTAAATTGAAGAAATACCACATACACCTAAACAATCTTACCTATAAAATGTGATTACTGCTTTCTTAATTTGTATCATATAACTACCCTCTTTATTAATTAATATTACTGCTGTTTTCCTTCCTTATAGTCTTATTTTTCTTTCTAAATTTGTTCTTTTGAACTCAATTCATTAAAGAGTGCATCCTGAGCCATTCCATGTGCCAGGAGCTGTGCTGTCGACGTAAACCTACAAGGATGAGTAAGTCTAGGCATTCACAGAATAATGAAGGAGAGCACAGAATATACATAAAGCTTTTGAGGACAGAAAAGTAACTTGCTATCTTTTCTCACTTTTTATCATGTCTTTTTTCAGAATGATAATATACATATACATAAATATGCAGGCACACTAAGTCGCTCAGTTGTGTCCAACTCTTAGTGACCCTATGGACTATAGCCTACAGGCTTCTCTGTCCATGAGATCCTCCAGACAAGAATACCAGAGTGAGTTGCCTGCATCCCTCCAGGGGATCTTCCCACCCAGGGTTCCAACCTGCATCTCTTATGCCTCCTGCATTGGCAGATGGGCTCTTTACCACTCCCGCCCCCTAGGAAGCCCATATATGTGTGCATGTGTGTTGGGTGCTAAGTCGCTTTCAGTCGTGTCTAACTCTTTGCATCTCCATGGACTGTAGCCCACCAGGTTCCTCTGTCCATGGGATTCTCCCGGAAAATACTGGAGTGGGTTGCCATTTCCTTCTCCAGGGGATCTTCACAACCCAGAGATCCAACCTGGACCTCTTAGGTCTCCTGCATTGGCAGGTGAGTTTGTCACCATTCGTACCAACTAGAAAGCCTACAAGTAAATGTACATGTAATATATAAATATCTTCTTTACATACAAGGAGGCTTCCCAGTGTCTCAGTGGGTAAAGAACCTGCCTGAAATGCAGGAGATACAGGAGACATGGATTCAATCCCCAGGTTGGGACAATCCCCTCAAGATGGGCATGGAAACCCACTCGAGTATTCTCACCTGGAGAATCCCATGGGCAGAGGAGCCTGGAGGGCTATAGTCCATAAGGTTGCAAAGAGTCAGACACAACAGAAGCAACTGAACACTACAAACAAGGAGAGTTTTAAGATTTTCCGTTTGAAACTAAATCTTCATTTTATCACTAATTTGGGTTCCCTTTTCTCTAAACCCCCACCCAGCATCTCTCTGTTTGAGTCGTCTTCTGTCTCTTCAGTCCTGACATCCTCCTGCAGTGTGTGGTAGCTGGAATTCCATGGTACTAACTAAGCAAAGTCAAGGAGGTAGGAGCTCCCCAGTGGGTAGACCCCTGAGGGACAAAGTCTACACTGGGGTGAGTCTTGACTCAAGAAACCAGAGAGACCCAGATGATCTTGCCAGGTGTGTCCAGCTAAGGACAGAAGTCTCTCTCTGGAGGATCAGTCCATGATATACTCAAACTTCATTTGGTGACATTTTAAGGATGAGGAAATGGGAGATGTGTTGGGGAAAAAGTCAATAAAGGGATAGATTTGGAAGAAATAGATGGTGTCTTGGTAAAGAAAAGTCCATCAGGGAGAAAATCCACCAGACACTTAGAAGAGGGAGTGGAGCCAGGCTCACTGTGACTTCTCACACTGAAGCATGTTGGCCTTCATGGGGCCCTCCTCCAGAAACATCAACAATGCACTTACAATTGTGTTAGGATAAGCATGCATGTAATTCAGGATGGATTCCTTATTACACAGTCATTATGTATCATTTCTTCCTGATTCTACACAGAATTCAAGATGAAACATTTGCATCAGTCCCTGAGAGAAGGAGCCTGGTGGGCTACAGTTGATGGGGTCCAAAGAGTCAGACAAGACTGAGCAACTAATGCTTTCACTTTCTGAAAGAAGAATGGGCTGCAGGCCCTGTGCCTTCTGTGTTTCCTGGGTCTCTGGACCCTGAGAGGAGGTACTCCAGGCACAGGCATTAGGGGCACAACATGGTGAATTCACCACAATATCAACACTGGGGATTTTACTGATTGGCTGTCCTGGGCCCCAGTCACATTTCTGTTGCTCAGAGATAGAACTCTAGAGGAAACCTCTGGTTTGAGGTCTGCAGGAAGCCCCTGGTATACTCCTACACTGGAAACCAGGGCTGTCTCCCTGAAATTAAGCTTTAAGTAAGCTATTCCTCTGCTGATCTATATGCTAGAGAAAACAGTATTTGTGGAACATATACAAGTCACTTACGGTTGCAAATCATAGTATCTTATATTGCTATTGAGGCCATCGATTGCTTTCATGTCTTCCGGAGTCAGTTCAAAGTGAAACACCTGGAAAGAAGGAAGAATCACATTAAACTTTCCCCCAAGGAGCCGGCCTCCCCCCAGGGACTGGAGGATTTTCCAGCTGGATGGGGACAACTAGAGGGGAAAGGGAAGCCATGTCTGTCCTCAGTTAGACAAAGAATGCCCCTCGGGAAGGATATTCCTTAGGAGCCCTCTGCCCACAGCCCCACTGATCACCTGTATGTTCTCTTTGATCCTCTTCTTGTTGTAACTCTTGGCCAGAACCACAACCCCACGTTGTATCTGGTAGCGAAGGGCAACCAGAGCTGGGGTTTGCTTGTGCTTTTTGGCAATGGCAGAGAGAACTGGGTCCTCCAAGAGAAAGCGGAGGTTTGGGTTCACCCTGGAAGGAAATTCAGAAATGCCAAGGAGCTAAGACTAAGTACTCAGTTTATGAAGAGGTTCCCCAAAAATGTCAGGTATGTCACCTCTAGACCAGTGCTTCTCAAAGTGTGGTCCATGAACCAGCATCATCAACATCACCTCGGATCTTTTAGAAACACAAAATTCCATGGCTTAGCTGAAGACAAACTGATACAGAACCTCAAATATATCACCAGAGTTGACTCATTGGAAAAGACTTTGATACTGGGAGGGATTGGGGGCAGGAGGAGAAGGGGACGACAGAGGATGAGATGGCTGGATGGCATCACGGACTCGATGGGCATGAATCTGAGTGAACTCCAGGAGATGCTGATGGACAGGGAGGCCTGGTGTGCTGCGATTCATGGGGTCGCAAAGAGTCGGACACTACTGAGCGACTGAACTGAACTGATTCTGTGATTACAGATCTCTGCGGGTGATTCAGATGCATTATTGAGTTGAAACCAGGACTGCCAAACTCGTGGAATTTGTTTCTTTTTTACTTCTCTGTGGTTATTTTCCTTTTCTAATCAAAAGTAAAGACAATGTTATGAAAGGAGAACATCATGGGAAATATTGGGAAATATTTTGTTTTTCATTTTTTTCTAATTTTCACTGTGTCAGGTGTTGATAAAAGCTGAGCAGTTTGAAAATGAAGACCATGCAGTTCATAATTATCTACATTGTGCAGTTCTTCTACAAATGTTTACAAAAATGGTTCAACTTGTACTTATTTTTCAATCATGATACACCTGGAAATTATGTATTATTAACCTGATTTTAGACATAAGGTGAGGGAGGCTTGGTAAGTCTATTAGACTAATGTGCTCATTATCCATAAATAAGTAAATTATGACAAAGCTTATGTCTTAGTTATCAACTGGCCGGTTATATAGATTTTAATGCAGACATTTGTGTTAAAATCTATATACAAGACACATACAATGTAAGATATCTAGCTGGGTGATGAAAAGACAAAAGAGTATTTTTCCCATCTGTCTTCTCTCTCCTCTACCCTTTGAGAGGTATCTCCAAAACACTGCATACAGAAAAATAATATTTTCATTAAGAAATGAGTTTTAAATAAACTCGTTGTGCCCATCCATAATGTTCATTACCATTGTAATGTTCGCTGGGCTCCCAGAGCACCATAGGCAACTAGGACAATATCGTGTGACTTGCAGAACTCCAGCAGTTTGCTCTGGTTGAGATAAGGGTGACATTCCACCTGTAGAATGCCAACAGAGAAGAGTGTCAGATTATATGAAAGGGTAATACACCAGAGAAAGCTTAAAAGTGAGAATTATATATGCTAAAGAAAAACTGTGTCACATCAAATTACAACAGGAAATATCAAGGAAAGATTTTTTAAAATTATTTTTCTGTCCCCTGAAAAGGTAAAAAATAATGACATTACTGAGAACAAGTAATTCTACGGACCAGATCTTGGTTGCTGAACACCACTGAACAGACCAAGACACAAGCTTAATTCCAGACCTGGGACAGGAAAAGAGCTGCCTAAGCTTTGGACATCAAACAACTCCAGAAAGAAAGAAATGGCACAGTCTTATGAAGAAATGTCTGAAGGACAAAAGAACAAGTTTGATGAATTCCATTGGTGACATTTCAGTAGATTTGAGCACCAAAGGGAATCATGAGTGAAAGCAAACATAGCACACAGAGGCAAAATAAATCCCTGAGAGAGGAAGAAAGAGCAAAACACTTCTCTCCACAGATGGTGATTTTTACAATACATCTTTTCTCAGAAACTGACAGTTAATGTGAAGGAGTGCAGTGTTTTCCCCTATCTTATAGGAATAGATGTATTTTATCCCAAATAATGAGGCAATTCTACTTTTACAATAAAATGTCAGGTCAGAAGATTAAAAAGAGCATTTAAAATGGAAAATAAGGAAAAACTTTCCAATGAAATAATTAATTCAGTTGAAAGTCATCAATGGATTCCCCTGTGAAAACAGGGGAGATCAAACTTCCCCTGATGATGGTTATCATCCAACAGGTGACTAAATAATTTCAAGAGGGAAAATACACATTTCCAAATAAAATATCCAGCTACTACTAGCTTTTCCAGAAAAACAAAAGTGCTGTCACTCACAGTGGGACAACTTGTCACCATGCACTTCCTACCTAGGTTCATTTAGGGACAAAGCATGCAACTAACATTTTCTTGTCAAAATCTTTAAACTTAATATAGCAAGGAGTTCAGATTTAACTACTAATTTGCATAATCGAGGATTACAGAAGCAAGTTAATTAGCATCACAAAATAACAATGACAAATACAGTGTATTTCTGAAAACCTTGCCTGGATATCTTGGTAACACAATGACCGTGTGATCATTTTACATTAAAAGAACTTAAGTGGCTCAAAATTACATGTGAACCACAATCAGACTCAGGTCACCAAAATATTGTTGCAGCCTGGCAGAGCAGACATCAGAACCTGCCCCATGGCTCGAGGGTATGGCAAACGGTGCCCTCATGATTGTGCTAGTAAGCATGCTGAATGGACAGACTTGGGGCTGGGCGTGCTCTCTGCTCTGCTTCACTGCCGGCCCCTGCGTCCATCCTCGTGGAAACAAAACAAATGTTTCTGATCAACAGCAGAGCCTCAACTTTACTCCTTCTTTATGCTGTGCTGATCAAACTTCCCAGTATAGCTCTTTCTTAGTGATCTCATGACTTCTACGCATAAAAGTGCAGGCTGAAAGGAGACGTCTTGGCTTCCTGCCATGGAGAGCAGGAGGGTCCCCTGACCCCCACTTGCAAATTAGATGTGTCTGTCTTTTCATTACGCGCTCACCCCTGGTTCAGGTCTTTCTCACCCTCTGTGCTGGCCATGGCAGGTGGCCCCTGTACAGGGACCTGAAGTCGGGAAGGATTCCCCTGAGGGAAAAAACTCGAAGTGAAGACAGTGAACAGTAGCTGAGATGCCTGGATCGCAACCAGGCCCTCAAACTCTAAGGGTGGGAAGTCCCTTGTTGTTCACATCAGGGTGTCAATGGGGAAGGATTTGAGTAAAGCTGAGAAACATCATCTCCAGCTTTTGAGGCACCTCCTCCAGACTGCAGGAGTGCAGGTGAAAGAAGAGGCATTGACACAATTGCTAAGAGAGGTGGTTAAATATAATCTTTAGTTTCCCGAAGAAGGCACTCTAGATATTGAAAATTGGGATCCAGTGGAAGAAAATTTGAAAACAGCACACAGGAGAGGGGACTGCATACCTGTGATGGTATTTGTCACCTGGGGGCTAGTGCGATTGGTCCTATACCCTTGACAGACTAATAATGTGAGAAGATGGTGTCCTCAAACGTCTTGTTAACCCTTCTACCCCTTTGCCACTCAAGCTCAATTTTCCACCACCGCCACCTCCACTGGGTCCAGAAATGTCTCTGGAGGACAAGCTGCTGACATGGTTTCATGTGCTTTTGACATTGAAGACCATCTTGCTTTCCCTATCGATTATAGGCCCAACCCCAATAATCCCACTCTGGTTATCGCCACCCATGAAACTTTTGATATCAGGTTTTAAAGGAACTAATCTAGTATTAGACTAAATGGGGTCAATTCTCCGTATACATACATGGGAGCTATTGGAAATTTTCTTGCATGGGAGATGCTCTCCTTACAGTGTTAAAGTGCTAGCCAAACAGCTTTAAGTGGTCCCCCAAATTTACAGATTTTTGCCTCTTATATTGAATTGTGCCAATAACTGGCCTGTATTAATTTGGCCAGTGGAGATAATCTTACTTTTGAAATGCTCATAGGCACAGGGAAATACACTAGTCCAACAGCCCGATTGACTTATGGAGGTATACTGGTGAGAGCATATGTACAGACTGCAAAATGCTGCTGAAGCAGAGGCAGACAGTATGAGAACCCAGTGAGCCTACCGGTTCATTTGTTAAAATATTACAGACACCCAGAAAAGACTTCACTGAATTTTAGACCGGCTCTCATCTTCTCTCCACCATCAAATTAATAGTCCTACAGTGGAGGACATTTTGTAAAAACAGTTAGCCTATAAAAATGTCAGTAAAGATTGCCAGGCTGCCCTTAACACTATTCGTCAAAATGGCAGCCTTGGCGATTTTGTTCAAGAGTGTCAAAATGTTGGTACATAGGCTCACAAACAAACCAAGCTAACCCAAGCAAGTTGTGCTGCCTTTAAAAATAATTTTAGCTCTTCCCATGCCAAATGCTTTCAATGTGGAAAACCCAGATATACGAAAAAGTCTTGCTGTTCTGGGCCCAAAACAGATGTTACAATAACTCTGCCTACTGGTGAAAATAAAATACCAGGACTTTTGTCAAAGGCTTTCTTAACACAGTATACTAACGCATATATAAGGAATTTAGAAAGATGGTAACGATAGCCCTGTATGCGAGACAGCAAGAGACACAGATGTATAGAACAGTTTTTGGACTCTGTGGGAGAAGGAAAGGGTGGGATGATTTGGGAGAATTGCACTGAAACATGTATAATATCATATATGAAACGAAATGCCAGTCCAGGTTCGATGCATGATACGGATGCTTGGGGTTGGTGCACTGAGACAACCCGGAGGGATGGTACGGGGACGGAGGAAGGAGGGGGATTCAGGATGGGGAACATGTGTATACCTGTGGCGGATTCATGTTGATGTATGGCAAAACCAATACAATATTGTAAAGTGATTAACCTCCAATTAAAATAAATTTATATTTAAAAAAATAAAATAAAACACCAGGACGGCATCCTAGGTACCAGAAAGGCAATCATTGGGCTAATCAATGCAGGTCAAAATTCCATAAGAATGGTTCCCCTTTGCAGCCGGGAAACCACCATCAGGGCCAGCCCCAGGCCCCACAAACAGTGGGGGCATACACTGTGAGGACCTCCAGCACACCCCTCAGCATATCTCCAGCCTCTCAGTCTCTACCAGTGGAAGTGCTGGATTGGACCTCCCAACATGAGTAACTGTTCAAATTAATGGATTGGATCCTCCCCGGTCACCACCCAGTCACAATCCCTATGGGATCCAAGGCCCCATTCCACCAGGGACCATAAGACTCATTCTGGGCAGAAGTGGCCTTACCCTTCAGTTCAGTTCAGTTCAGTCGCTCAGTCATGTCCGACTCTTTGCGACCCCATGAATAGCAGCATGCCAGGCTTCCCTGTCCATCACCAGCTCCCAGAGCTCAGTCAAACTCATGTCCATTGAGTCAGTGATGCCATTCAGCCATCTCATCCTCTGTCATCCCCTTCTTCTCCTGTGCCCAATCCGTCCCAGCATCAGGGTCTTTCCCAATGAGTCAACTCTTTGCATGAGATGGCCAAAGAATTGGAGTTTCAGCTTCAGCATCAGTCCTTCCAATGAACACCCAGGACTGATCTCCTTTAGAATGGACTGGTTGGATCTCCTTGCAGTCCAAGGGACTCTCAGGAGTCTTCTCCAACACCACAATTCAAAAGCATCAATTCTTCGGTGCTCAGCTTTCTTCACAGTCCTAATCTCACATCCATACATGACTACTGGAAAAACCAGAGCCTTGACTAGATGGACCTTTGTTGGCAAAGTAATGTCTCTGCCCTTTAATATGCTACCTAGGTTGGTTATAACTTTCCTTCCAAGGAGTAAATGTCTTTAATTTCATGGCTGCAATCACCACCTGCAGTGATCCAATATGCCTCTGGAGATCGGTGGAGAAATAACTCCAGAAAGAATGAAAGGATGGAGCCAAAGCAAAGCAATGCCCAGCTGTTGATGTGAATGTTGATAGAAGAAAGGTCTGATGCTGTAAAGAGCAATATTGCATAAGAACCTGGAATGTTAGGTCCATGAATCAAGGCAAATTGGAAGTGGTCAAACAGGAGATGGTAAGAGTGAACATTGACATTCTAGGAATCAGCAAACTAAAATGGACTGGAATGGGTGAATTTAACTCAGATGACCATTATATCTACTACTGTGGGCAGGAATCCCTCAGAAGAAATGGAGTAGGCATCATGGTCAACCAAAGAGTCCAAAATGCAGTACTTGGATGCAATCTCAAAAATGACAGAATGATCTCTGTTTGTTTCCAAGGCAAACCATTCAATATAACAGTAATCCAAGCCTATGCCCCAACCAGTAATGCTGAAAAAGCTGAAGTTGAACGTTTCTATGAAGACTACAAGACCTTTTAGAACTAAAACCCAAAACAGATGTCCTTTTCATTATAGGGGACTGGAATGCAAAAGTAGGAAGTCAACAAACACCTGGAGTAACAAGCAAATTTGGCCTTGAAATACGGAATGAAGCAGGGCAAAGGCTAATAGAGTTTTGTCAAGAGAACGCACTGGTCATAGCAAACACTTTCTTCCAACAACACAAGAGAAGACTCTACACATGGACATCACCAGATGGTCAACACCGAAATCAGATTGATTATATTCTTTGCAGCAAAAGATGGAGAAGCCCTATACAGTCACCAAAAACAAGACTAGGAGGTGATTGTGGCTCAGATCATGAGCTCCTTATTGCCAAATTCAGACTTAGATTGAAGAAAGTAGGGAAAACCATTAGACTATTCAGGTATGACCTAAATCTAATCCCTTATGATTATACAGTGGAAGTGAGAAATAGTTTTAAGAGACTAGATATGATAGATAGAGTGCCTGATGAACTTTGGACCAAGGTTCATGACATTGTACAGGAGACAGGCCTTACCCTTCAGTTCAGTTCAGTTCAGTTGCTCAGTCGTGTCTGACTCTTTGCAACCCCATGAATTGTAGCACCCCAGGCCTCCCTGTCCATCACCAAATCCCGGAGTTCACTCAGATTCATGTCCATCGAGTCAGTGATGCCATCCAGCCATCTCATCCTCTGTCGTCCTCTTCTCCTCCTGCCCCCAATGCCTCCCAGCATCAAAGTCTTTTCCAATGAGTCAACTCTTCGCATGAGGTGGCCAAAGTACTGGAGTTTCAGCTTTAGCATCATTCCTTCCAAAGAAATCCCAGGGCTGATCTCCTTCAGAATGGAATGGTTGGATCTCCTTGCAGTCCAAGGGACTCTCAAGAGTCTTCTCCAACACCACAGTTCAAAGACATCAGGGGCCTCCAAATTCTTTCTGGCCTTATTGACCCAGACTATTCAGGAGAAATTAAAGTAATGGCTCTCTCTCATTAATTCCATGTCATTCCTCAAGCTCAACAAATTGCTCAACTCTTTCTCTTGCCTTACCATGCCCCTAACAACTATAATCCTGTCACCACAGGAGAACAAGGATTTAGGAGCACAAGTGATCAAGTAGTGTGCTTTACTCAACAAATAGTCTCAGATCAGCCCATATGTAAGGGTAAAATACCAGGAAAAATCTTCTCTGAACTCTTAGATACTGGGGCTGACATTTCCATCATTACTTTTCCTCAATGGCCAGCTGATTGGCCCCTGACTGAACCCCAAGAAGAGATAATCAGGGTTGGGGGAACCTCAACAATTTGCTCAAAGTGCAACAGTTTTTCCTTGCCTGCTGCTGCTGCTGCTGCTAAGTCACTTCAGTCATGTCTGACTCTGTGTGATCCCATAGATGAAAGCCAATCAGGCTTCCCCGTCCCTGGGATTCTCCAGGCAAGAACACTGGAGTGGGTTGCCATTTCCCTCTCCCATGCATGAAACTGAAAAGTGAAAGTGAAGTCACTCAGTCGTATCTGACTCTTTGCGACCCCATGGACTGCAGCCTATCAGGCTCCTCCATCCATGGGATTTTCCAGGCAAGAGTACTGGAGTGGGTTGCCATTGTCTTCTCCGTCTTCCTTGCCTAGGGCCCAACAAACAAACTGCTCACTTCCAACCTTTTATTGCAGACATTCCCTGTAATTTACGGGGCGAAGATCTGCTTGCCCATTGGCACCTAGTTCTCTCCAATGAGGAAAAGGCAGATCATATGATGGCAAGAATGGGATGCCAACCAGCAAAAGAGCTAGGAAACATTTACAGGGAAATCCTTCTCCTTTACCTATTCATCTGAAACTGGACAGAAAGAGGCTAATTGAGGGCCATTATGGCACCCCACTCCAGTACTCTTGCCTGGAAAACCCCATGGATGGAGGAGCTTGGTAGTCTGTAGTCCATGGGGTCGCAAAGAGTCAGACACGACTGGGAGACTTCACTTTCACTTTTCACTTGCATGCATTGGAGAAGGAAATGGCAACCCACTCCAGTATTCTTGCCTGGAGAATCCCAGGGACGTTGGAGCCTGGTGGGCTGCCATCTATGGGGTTGCACAGAATCAGACACGACTGAAGCGACTTAGCAGCAGCAGCAGCAGCAGCAAAGTTTCTCTGCCACTACATGTGACACCTTTAACATGATTTACATCTAAACCTGTTTGGGTGGATCAATGGCCTCTAGCAAGAGAGAAACTTATACATTTACAAGCCTTGGTAGACGAACAGTTTTAAGCAGGACACATAGAGGAGAATGCTAGTCCTTGGAATACTCCAGTTTTCACAGTCCATAAAAAATCAGGCAACTGGAGGCTGCTTCATGAGCCTTGAGCTATTAATGCAGCAGTGCAATCCATGGGGACCTTGCAGCCTGGACTCCTATCCCCTTCAGCCTTACAACAGAATTGGCCAATTATAGTTTGGGATCTTAAAGATTGTTTTTATACAATCCACTTAGCCCCACAAGATAAAGAAAAATTTGCATTTTTGGTACCCAATATTAACCAACAAGCCCCCATGAAACATACCAATCAAAAATGTTGTCTCTGGGGATGATGAGTCTACAAGTCTTCAAGATGGTGAAGTAGAAGGACATGTGCTCATCTTCTGTTGTGAGAACTCCAAAATTACAACTTGCTGCTGAACAACTGTCAACAGGAGAATGTTGGATCCCACTAAAGAAAGATACCCCACATCCAAGGGCTAAGGAGAAGCCAAAGCAAGATAGTAAGAGGGGCAAAATCACGTTTGGAATCAAACCTTGTACCCACCAGAGACCTCAGAGGGCTCAAACAAACCTTGTGTGGACCAGGACACAGAGACCCCACAGAGACTGAAACAGAACTGTGTTTGAGTCTCTCCTGCAGAGTTATGGGTCAGCAGTGGCATGCTGTACCCCTCAGTCACTCTCTCCCATCAGGAAGTTTCCATAAGCCTCTTATCTTTAGCCATCACAGGACAGACAGATGAAAACCACAATAACAGAAAACTAACCAACTGATCACATTGACCATAGCCTTGTCTAACTCAATGAGAACTATGAGCCATGCCATGTAGGGCCACCCAAGACAGACAGGCCATGGTGGAGAGTTCTGACTAACATGATCCACTAGAGAAGCAAATGGCAAACCACTTCAGTATTCTTGCCTTGAGAATCCCATGAAAAGGCTAAAGTACAGGACACTCAAAGATGAACTCCCCAGGTCGATAGGTGCCCAATATGCTACTGGAGATCAGTGGAGAAATAACTACAGAAAAAATGAAAAGACAGAGCCAAAGCAAAAACAACACCCAAGTGTGGATGTGACGTGATGAAAGGAAAGTCCGCTGCTGTAAAGAATGATATTGCATAGGAACCTGGAATGTTAGGTCCATGAATCAAGGCACATTCAGTTCAGTTCAACTCAGTTCAGTCGCTCAGTCATGTCCGACTCTTTGTGACCCCATGAATAACAGCATGCTAGGCCTCCCTGTCTATCACCAACTCCCGGAGTTCACTCAGATTCATGTCCATCGAGTCAGTGATGCCATCCAGCCATCTCATCCTCTGTCGTCCCCTTCTCCTCCTGCCCCCAATGCCTCCCAGCATCAAAGTCTTTTCCAATGAGTCAACTCTTTGTATGAGGTGGCCAAAGTACTGGAGCTTCAGCTTTAGCATCATTCCTTCCAAAGAAATCCCAGGGCTGATCTTCAGAATGGACTGGTTGGATCTCCTTGCAGTCCAAGGGACTCTCAAGAGTCTTCTCCAACACCACAGTTCAAAAGCATCAATTCTTTGGCGTTCAGCCTTCTTCACAGTCCAACTCTCACATCCATACATGACCACAGGAAAAACNTATTTCCCATGAAGTGATGGGACTGGATGCCATGATCTTAGTTTTCTGAATGTTGAGCTTTAAGCCAACTTTTTCACTCTCTTCTTTCACTTTCATCAAGAGGCTTTTTAGTTCCTCTTCACTTTCTGCCATGAGGGTGGTGTCATCTGCATATCTAAGGTTATTGATATTTCACCTGGCAATCTTGATTCCAGCTTATGTTTCTTCCAGTCCAGCATTTCTCATGATGTACACTGCATATTGGAAGTGGTCAAACAGGAGATGGCAATAGTGAACATTGACATTTTAGGAATCAACAAACTCAAATGGACTGGAAGGGGGGAATTTAACTCAGATTGTGATTGCAGCCATGAAATTAAAAGATGCTTACTCCTTGGAAGGAAAGTTATGATGAACATAGATAGCATATTAAAGAGCAGAGACATTACATTGCCAACAAAGGTCCATCTAGTCAAGACTCTGGTTTTTCCAGTAGTCATGTATGGATGTGAGAGTAGGACTGTGAAGAAAGCTGAGCACTGAAGAATTGATGCTTTTGAATTGTGGTGTTGGAGAAGACTCTTGAGAGTCCCTTGGACTGCAAGGAGACCCAACCAGTCCATTCTAAAGGAGATCAGTCCTGGGTGTTCATTGGAAAGACTGATGCTGAAGCTGAAACTCCAATACTTTGGCCACCTCATGCAAAGAGTTGACTCATTGGAAAAGATCCTGATGCTGGGAGGGATTGGGGGCAGGAGAAGAAGGGGAAGACAGAGGATGAGATGGCTGGATGGCAACACTGACTCTATGGACATGAGTTTGAGTGAACTCCGGGAGTTGGTGATGGACAGGGAGGACTGGTGTGCTGCAATTCATGGGGTCGAAAAGGGTCAGACACGATGAGCAACTGAACTGACTGACTGACTGACTGACCATTATTTACATCTACTCTGTGGTCAAGAATCCCTTAGAAGAAATGGAGGAGCCATCACAATCACCAAAAGAGTTCGAAATGCAGTACTCTGATACAGTTTCAAAAACAACAGAATGATTTCTGTTTGTTTACAAGGCAAACCATTCAGTATCACAGTAATCCAAGTCTATGCCATGACCGGTAATGCTGAAGAAGCTGAAGTTGAATGGTTCTATGAAGACCTACAACACCTTCTAGAACTAACATCCAAAATAGATTTTTTTTTCTTTATAGGGACTGGAATGCAAAAGTAGGAAGTCAAGAGATACCTGGAGTAACAGGCAACTTTGGCTTTGGAGTACAAAATGAATCAGATCAAAGGTTAACAGAGTTTTGCCAATAGAACACAATGGTCATAGCAAACACCCTCTTCCAACAACACAAGGGAAGACTCTACCTATGGGCATCATCAGATGATCAATACAAAAATCAAATTGATTATATTCTTTGCAGCCAAAGATGGGGAAGCTCTGTACAGTCAGCAAAAACAAAACTGGGAGCTGACTATGACCTAGATCATGAAGTCCTTATTGAGAAATTCAGACAAATTTTAAAAAGTAGGGAAAACCACTAGACCATTTAGGTATGACCTAAATCAAATCCCTTACGATTATACAGTGGAAGTGAGAAATAGATTGAAGGGATTCGATCTGATAGAGTACCTGAAGAACTATGAACAGAGGTTCTTGACTTTGTACAGGAGGCAGTGATCAAGACCAACCCTAAGACAAAGAAATGCAAAAAGGCAAAACGGTTGTCTGAGGAGGCCTTACAAATAGCTATGAAAAGAAGAATACTGAAAGGCAAAGAAGAAAAGGAAAGATATACCCCTTTGAATTCAGAGTTTCAAAGGACAGCAAGGAGAGATAAGAAAGCCTCCCTCAGTGTCAATGCAAAGAAATAGAGGAAAACCATAGAATGGAAAAGAATAGAGATCTCTTCAAAAAAATTAGAGAAAATGCTCCAAGGGAACATTTCATGCAAAGATGTGCTCAATAAAGGACAGAAATGGTATGGACCTAACAGAAGCAGAAGATATTAAGAAGAGGTGCAAGGATGCACAGAAGAATTATACAAAAAGATCTTCACAACCCAGATAATCACAATGGTGTGATCACTCACCTAGTGCCAGATATTGTGGAATGGGAAGTCAAATGGGCTTAGGAAGTATAACTAGGAACAAAACTATTGGAAGTGATGGAATTCCAGTTGAGCTATTTCAAATCCTAAAAGATGATGCTGTGAAAGTGCTGCATTCAATATGCCAGCAAACTGGGAAAACTCAGCATTGACCACAAGACTGGAAAATATCAGTTTTCATTCCAATCCCAAAGAAAGGCAATGCCAAAGAATGCTCAAACTACCACACAATTGTGCTCATCCCACATACTAGTAATGTTCAAAATTCTCCAAGCCAGGCTTCAGCAGTACACGAACTGTGAACTTCCAGATATTCAAGCTGCATTTAGAAAAGTCTGAGGAAACAGAGATCAAATTGGCAACATCTGCTGGATCATTGAAAAAGTAAGAGAGTTCCATAAAAACATCTACTTCTGCTTTATTGAGTATGCCAAAGCCTTTGACCGTGTGGATCACAACAAACTGGAAAATTCTTCAAGAAATGGGAATATGAGACCACCTTACTTGCCTCCTGAGAAATCTGTATGCAGGTCAAGAAGCAACAATTAGAACCAGATATGGAACAACAGGAAAGGAAAGTGAAGCCACTCAGTCATGTCCAACTCTTTGTGACCCCATGGACTGTGGCATACCAGGCTCCTCCTTCCATGGGGTTTTCCAGGCAAGGGTACTGGAGTGGGTTGCCATTTCCTTCTCCAGGGGAAATTCCCAACCCAGGAATCGAACCCGGGCCTCCCACATTGCAGGCAGATGCTTTACCATCTGAGCCACCAGGGAAGCATGGAACAACAGACAAGTTCCAAATGGGAAATGAATAAGTCAAGGCTGTATGTTTTCACCCTGTTTATTTAAGTTATATGCAGAGTACATCTTGTGAAATGCCTGGATGGATGAAGCACATGCTGGAATCAAGATTTCTGGGAGAAATATCAGTATCCTCAGATATGCAGATGACACAACCCTTATGGCAGAAGACAAACTAAGAACCTTTTGATGAAAGTGAAACAGAGTGAAAAAATTTGCTTAAAAATTCTACATTCATAAAATAAAGATGATGGCATCCGGTTCCTACACTTCATGACAAATAGATGGGAAACAGTGGAAACAGCAACAGACTTTATTTTCTTGGGCTCCAAAACCACTGCAGATGGTGACTGCAGCCATGAAATTAAAAAATGATTGCTCCTTGGAAGGAAAAACTGTGAGAACAAACTAGACAGCATAATAAAAAGCAAACAGGGTACTTTGTCAACAAAGGACCATCTAGTCAGAGCTATACTTTTTCTAGTAATCATGTATGGATTTGAGAGTTGGACCATAAAGAAATCAGCGTGCCAAAGAATTGATGCTTTTGAAACTGTTGTGTTGGGGAAGACTCTTGAGAGTCCCTTGGAGATCCAAACCAGTCAATCTTAAAGGAAATCCTTCCTGAATGATCATTGGAAGGACTGATGCTGAGGCTGAAAGCCCAATACTTTGGCTATCTGATTCAAAGAACTGACTCACTGGAAAAGACCCTCATGCTGGTAGAGATTGAAGTCAGGAGGAGAAGGGGACAACAGAGGAAGAGATTGTTGGCTGGCATCAACGACTCGATAGACTTGAGTTTGAGTAAGCTCTGGGAGCTGGTGATGGACAGGTAGGCCTGGCATGCTGCAGTCCATGGGGTTGCAAAGAGTCAGACATGACTAAGCGACAGAACTGAAATATTCTGAAATCACAATATCTGCTCTAAATCCTGAGTAATTCTTCCATCAACTGTTAGGATCAACATAAGCATTTAACTTCATGCTCTAACCTGGGTGACTCTCATAGTCTCCAGCACATTTCTCTGTACTGTGCTCACTGTTGAAGCTGGGACACCAAGACTAAGGATTTAGGCATCCAAACCCCATACAAATGCTTAACACCTATCTCACCTGGTTTTTCTCTATTTATTTCCCATTCCGTGGGAATGGGAAGAAAGACCATTTCATGGTCTGAATGAAATGGACTGCAGCATGCCAGGCCTACCTGTCCATCACCAGCTCCCAGAGCTTACTCAAACTCAAGTCTATCGAGTCGTTGATGCCAGCCAACAATCTCTTCCTCTGTTGTCCCCTTCTCCTCCTGACTTCAATCTCTACCAGCATGAGGGTCTTTTCCAGTGAGTCAGTTCTTTGAATCAGATAGCCAAAGTATTGGGCTTTCAGCCTCAGCATCAGTCCTTCCAATGATCATTCAGAAATGGTCTTTCTTCCTGTACACAGTTTCATCCGAGCACTTTCACACCTGATTTCTGGTCATGCTTTCAGCTCCGGGAAACACGTCCTTCCTCTAAGCTCTGGAAGCAGGAAGCCATCCCCAACTTTTCCACCCACAGTTCATCAAAGATATTGTTATAGATTCTACTCACACAGTCCAGACATAGGCTCAGCTCTGTAGAATTCACTCTCCTCAAATGTCAGATGAACAGGAGGAAAGGACAGACAGACATCAGGCTCCAGGGCAAGAAGGAGGTTCTGAAGAGCAGGAGGGAGAGGAGCTGAGCTGCTCACCTGATTGCAGACGGGCTTGTACTTGAGCCCCGGCTTGTTCAGGATCTTCTCCAGCTGCTTGTGGTTGAAGTTGGACACCCCGATGGACTTGGTCAGCCCTGCGTCCTTACACTTCTCCAGGGCCTGGGAGGGAGGGGTGGTGAGCAGTCACTTGGAATGGGTAATATAGCAATAAGAAATGCTGAAAAATTGTTAAGAGGGTCTCTGGTCAAGAATTAGCATTGCTTATCAAGGAGATAAAAGGGAAGAAGGTCATGACACAAGAAGAAGTAGCATCTCCTCCTTGCAAAACACCTGGAGGAGACAACCACTTGAAAGGAAAGAGATGCCTGTCTACACTGTCCCAAATTCTCCATTTCATTCCCCTCTGTGAATATTTCAGCAATGGTTTCCTCCCCACAACCCCAGCATCCCAGCCCTTAGATTCATGAACTGCTGAGTCTGATGGTCCACAGCCCATTCTCACAGGTGGAAGAAAGGAAGGAGGTTCCCCCTCTTCTGGCTCCTCCGCTGGTTGTCTCCTCCCCAGACTCACCTCCCACGTGCGACAGAGATCCACGGAGTCAAATATCGGTTTTCCATTTTCATCTGTTGGGAAAATTGCCTGCCCTGGCTGGAATAGAAGCAGTCATTTCAGAGACGTCACCAAATAATTTCTCCACATTTAGCCAGCATGCCAGGCACATCTGGGACTAGGATGCTAAACCTCCATGAGGTTCATTTACTTTCTGCATACTAATATCTGCAAAGGGATTTGCAAATGGAGTTAACAGCAATGTCTTTAGAAGGCAGTTTTTCAGTAATCTCTTATACAAACTATATGTTTTGATAGATATAATTTTCCTACATTTTCCTGGGAACTGTCAGTGCCTTAAGTGAAATTTTTTCTGCCCCTTATACTTTCCTCTTGCAAAATGCCTCTATTGTGCAGGGAGTGACAGTAAGTTATGCCTTACTGCTGGCATAAAAATTACAATCTGGACCTGGACTAAATATCAGAATTCCTTTTCACTCTGAACATCTGATAGCTTCAGGGCATACACATGAACCAGCAAGGTTCTCTTTAGGTTGATAAGCTATGTGGAAGAAGCAGACATACTCTCAAATATTCTGGACAATGAGGCTTGAACATATCAAGGTCATTCTGTTACCCATGGAAAATGCTGAGATAAAAATAAAGCAAACCAAGAGTGATGTCATTATAAGGAATAGAAAAACAGAAACATTTCTGTCAAGTATTAGGAATCCTTTTATCTATGTAGATGGGGATTACCATCTACATAGTCCAATAAACTCTTTGGCAAAGGATAGCTTGAGCCGAATTCTGTATTCTAAAAACGAGTTCTGCATAATAGATGTTGTTCTTGTTGTTTTGTTTCAGCTTTGCCGTGGGTTTGCTGTATCTTAGTTCCCCGAGTAGGAATTGAACCCACTCACTCAAAACACCCTGACTCAGCACTGAAAGCACATAATCCTAACCACCTGAACAACTGGAAAATTCCCCTCTACATAATACAGTTCTTAATGGCTAAGTGCAGTTTGCAAATGCCTGTGAATACAGGCGACAGTGGAGGCCAGGTCTCCGGAGTCCTGAGAAGACTGTGATTAGACCCACCCAGAAGGACACCACCAAATCCGCGAAACGTGAAAGGATGAGAGATGAAATGACCTCATCCTGTTCAGGTGTGAGGCCATGGCAGCGCTCAGCACTCTGGATATGCAATCCCATCTCCCAGGCCTAATCAGCGCCATGCACAGAACTCGCTTATTTCTACCTCCCACAGGACTCGCCTATTTCTACTTCCTCAAGATTTTGAGACAGAGTCTCAGATTATTTAATTTGTTTCTCCAGAGCTAGATAAGAGATTCAAAGAATCTCCCCCAAAAGATGAACACAAATGATAATTTAGGGGATTCTACTCTAGTGTAATCCTTCCTTCAACCTAAGAAAAATCTTGTCAACCACCCATGGAAGTTATAGACATTCTGACCCAAGAAATAGGACAGAGGTGATCACACAAATCACCTACCATCAAAGCCACTGGTTGATGAATAATGTAGAGATCGACATAGTCCAGTTGAAGATCTTTCAGTGACTTTTCCAACGCTGGTCGGACCAACTCTGGACGAAGGGACGTGGACCAAACCTGCAGAGATTAAACAAAGGGAGCTGTGGGAAATGAATGCTTCATGTAATTTTGTTTGACTTGTTTCACTTAATAACTAGACATTATTATTGGTTAGAAAGAGATCACTATAGGAAAAAGTTCCATTTCTTCTTGAGTTCCACTCTTTATCTAACCTACCCATGTACACTTCATTATTTGACTGAATTTATCATCTGTACATCTTTCACAATGGAATGAAATGAATCAAGATATAAATAACTTTATCAAATGATTACCATACCCATCAACTGACCTATGCTTGATAGAGTATAAAAGCAGAACCTTAGTCTAATTTGACCAAACAATCCATCTTCTCAAAATTAATTACTATCTTGTTTACATAACTATAGGGGAAAATTCTTTGAACACTTTAATATGAGCAGAACATAACTCAAGAAACTTTGGCTAGATCTTGTATAATACACTAAGTTTCTCTCCTAATGCTCTCTTACTCTTGGAGCTGAGAACTGAGATTCAGAATGTGAAGAAATTTGAGAAACTCACCCAGATCATAAGAAAAGCTATAATCTGCTCCCAGGTCTGTCTGATTCATTAGCCCATAATAAATTACACTGCTCTAGCCTGGGCTCAAAGAAATAAAGTGACTTTCATGTAAAATTAAAATTTGAGTACACCATGATGATAAAGCTCTAGTTACACTCTTTTGGGAGGGGAGGACACAGTGAGAGGAAAAGGATGCTAGGTTTAAGATACAAATAAGTGTGAAAACAGTGGTACCAATAAGCACCTTCATCAAACTACTGATTCTATTACCGAACTGTCATCTGCTCCAGTCACTTGCACACACACAACACACACAGCACCTTTGAAGTGTAGAATATGTCTTCTCTTTTCACAGTGCCATCAGCAATCTTGCTTCGAATGGCCTGGCCAACCTGCTCTTCATTTTGGTATGCATGAGCACTGTCAATATGCCGGAACCCAGCCTCTATAGCAAATTTGGTGACCTCCACAGCTTCACTCTTAGGAACCTACATAAGCAACAAAAATAGTAATTGAATATCCAAATGATTAAGAGATTGCTAAGGCACAAGCTTGATCTTATCAAGAACCAACATTGCTTCATGCATTTGATTCATTCTGCATGTGTGGTGAGGAACCCATAACACTTTCCCTGCATGTTCCTGGTCAGTGATTAAATGGACACCCAGGAACCCTTCAACCCCAGGCTATCACTGGTTGATCACAGGCATCAGAGAACCCAAATACCCTCTAGGTTCAGTAATCTGGTGGTAAAACTCAAAGGACTCAGAATAAAATTGTAGTCATGGATATGATTTATACAGTGAGATGTTTGAAGCAAAATCAATAAAAGTACAAGGGGATGGTAAATACATCAAGAAACCAGGTGAAAGCTTCTAAGACCTCTGTCTACCAGTGTAACCACACAGAAAACACCAAATAAATGCTGTATCTATTCAAGGTGTACAAAGTGATGTTCTCATAAAACTATCCATTGTTAATGATTACCACATTCAAGCTAGTTAGCAGATCCATCATCTCACATAGCTAACTTCTGGGGTGTTTTCATGAGAATACTATTAACTACAGTCACCATACTGTACATCAGGTAGATTTATCTCATTACAGAAGGTCTGGATCTTTGACCATCTTTCCATTTTTCTTAACCTTGTCCCCAGCTTCTGGTCACCATTCCTCTACACTCTGCTTCTATGAGTTCACTTTTTCAGATTCTACCTATGAAGAGAACATGCAGTATTTGTCTTTCTATTTCTGGCTTATTTCACTTAGCTTAATGTTCTCCAGGTTCATCTGTGTAGTTGCAAATGGTGGGATTAACTTCCCTTTTCAAGCTGAATAATATTGCAATATGTTTCTGTAATCCAGGATCTTTCATGTTTCAAGCAGGTAGATACTTGGTCCAAGTTCCCCCTGTTGGATCTAGTCTTGATTTCCTTATGATTGCATGCCTTTTGGGGTATACTGAGGAATGAACCAGTGAGCTCTATACTAGCCTGCACCCTTTCCTCTGCTCATCACATTTTACAAAGTGAACAACCCCATCTTTTACCTGCAAAATGTCTTCTGTTCTATAAATTAGAAAAGTGAGATTCAAAGTTTGAAGAACAGTCCATTGTCACAACTATATACTCTAAAGGCAAGATGGACAGCAAATTTTCTGGCTTCCAGTCTAGAGACTTGTCCACTAGTCTCTCTTATGCCCAAGCACTGAAAACTATACTCTAATAAAAAGACACTACAAAACCCAAGGATACAGTACAAAGCCTGGCATGTAAGATTGTAGCGTATCCCCTCAAATGATAGTATAGGTCCCATCAGAAAAAGTTTCCAAGCAGAGGCAGAAGTACAAGGCCAAACACAGCTGGACTGTGTCTTGCCTGGCACCGAGCAGATATACCACAGGAGAAAAGCAATTCTCTCCTACTAGATTTCAGTCACCTCATCTTCAGGCCCTCCCACCTCAATTATTTCACTGGGTCATGTCTTTCTGGAAGGAGGAAAGATTTCTGAAATGAAATATACAGAAAACACCACCATTGCAATCGCCTTCAAAGTCAAGCTGCTGACAGTCAGTGATCTTGACAACTGAATCTCACTCTCCTGCCAAGCTGGGAAAGAGATAGAAACTGGAGGGGGAACCCAGAGCAATCTGCAGGTGAGCACAGCCTCAGACTCTGATGCAGAGTGAAGAGTGGATGCTCCCTCCCTTTTCACAGGGCATGGTTCTAGCCTGGTTAGGGGAACCACATGATCCTCCCAAAGTCACCCAGGAACTCAATGCTTAAGAATCTTAACCTCCTTCCACTCATGTTGCATCTACTTACTATTTATATCTCAACCCCAAACCACCACACTTACCTCTGGAGGTGCACCGGTGCCAAATCCCAGGGCAGGAATGAAGTGGCCATCATTAAGCTTCACTCTCTGACTTTTGGGATCCATTGTCTGTTTGGCTCCTACGACTAAGCAGAGTCCAATTTTTCTCTTCTGCCTTCACAGGTTATAAATGCCAGTAAGGTAATGCCCTAGCTGCACTCTCCAATGTTAGCAGATACCTTGTAGGAGGGGCAAGGTGAAACAGTACCCCGGGGATAGAATAAGAAAAGGATTGAAGTCAATTAGCTTGTTTGCATTTTTATCAGTGTAATCATTAATTACACTGATTGACTCACTGACCTGAGGTTAAATCATTAACCACAGATATGCAGATAATAAATACCACCTTTATGGCAGAAAGAGAAGAAGAGCGAAAGAGCCTCTTTATGAAAATGAAAGAGGAGAGTGAAAACGTTGGCTTAAAATTCAACATTCAGAAAACTAAGATCATGGCATCTGTCCCATCACTTCATGGCAAATAGATGGGAAACAGTGACAGATTTTATTTTCTTTGGCTCCAAAATCACTGCAGATGGTGGCTACAGCCATGAAATTAAAAGATAATTGCTCCTTGGAAGGAAAATTATGACCAATGTAGACAGCATATTAAAAAGCAGAGAAATTACTTTGCCAACAAAGGTCCGTCTAGTCAAAGCTATGGTTTTTCCAGTAGTCATGTATGGAAGTGAGAGTTGGACTATAAGGAAAGCTGAGTGCCAAAAAATTGATGCTTTTGAAATGTGGTGTTGGAGAAGACTCTTGAGAGCCCCCTTGGACTGCAAAGAGATCCAATAAGTCCATCCTAAAGGAAATCAGTCCTGAATATTCATTGGAAAAACTGATGCTAAAGCTGAAGCTCCAATCCTTTGGCCACTTAATGAGAAGAACTGACATTTGAAAAGGCCCTGACGCTAGGAAAGATTGAAGGCAGGAGGAGAGGGGATGACAGAGAATGAGATGGTTGGATGGCATCACCAACTCAATGGACATGAGTTTGAGTAAACTCTGGGAGTTGGCAATGGGCAAGGAGGCTTGGCATGCTGTAGTCCATGGGGTCACAAAAAGTCAGACACAACTGAGCAACTGAACTGAATCGTTAATTATATAATGATGAGATTGACTGAACAATTACTGACCATATATTAGACTAGAAACCTCCACATAATTTTTTTTCATTGTCTAATATGAAGCTTGTGCTGTGCTTAGTTGCTCACTCATGTACAACTCTTTTGACCCCATGGACTGTATTCCACCAGGCTCCTAGTCCATGGGATTCTCTAGGTAAGAAAACTGGAGTGGATTTCCATGTCCTCTTCCCAGGGGATCTTTCCAACCCAGGGATTGAACTCAGGTCTCCCGCATTGCAGGCAGATTCTTTATCATCTGAGGCACCAAGGAAGCCCATATGTTACACTAGAAACTTCCACACAATTTTTTTTTAATTTTTCTAATATTAAGCTTGATTTTGATCAAACATCAGTTGAAATAATTAAATATCTTACAATATACACATACAAACATACAGTGAAGTGAAACTCACTCAGTCATGTCTGACTGTTTGTGATCCCATGGACTATATAGTCCTATATAGTCCAGGCCAGAATTCTCCAGGCCAGAACACTAGAGTGGGTAGCCTTTCCCTTCTCCAGGGGATCTTCCTAACTCAGGGATCAAACCCAGGTCTCCTGCACTGCAGGCAGTTTATTTACACTGAGCTATCAGGGAAACACCTGATACACATACACACATATAGAGAATCACACAATTTAAGGGAGTGATTAATAAGCATTTTTCAAAATATTATTTCTTAATAAAGAAAACTTCAAATGAAAATAAATTTGCCTTTTTACTTTCCCCACCACCATAATTATGTTGCTATCCAGACCTGACAGTGGTGATATCCTGAAAAGAATACCAAAACCACACATTCTAACAAAGTGGTTTTTTTTTTTTTGAGATTAATTATTTAACAGTTCCGAATACCATGTGCAGTGTGCAAACAGACCCTTAGTTATATAACTTTTTAGAAAGATATCGTAATGGAAATGATAACGATTTTATTTACTTTACTATCTTGGTCAGTGGTTACTCATAAAAGAAGAATCTGTACACAAGTTAAATTGTTACAAATATGGGAAGAGTCAGGGAAATCAAGATGTATTGATACTATGGGATGTTGTGAATCTAGAAGTATTGAATTCTCCTTTAGAAATGTGAGAAAACAATCAGAAAGCAGATGAAAAACCTCACAGGAGCTCTAGAAATGAACAAAATCTACAGGAAACACTATCTGGAAACATGAAACACACTATCAGGAAAATTCCAGAACAGAGCAGAAGGTCATTTCATCGTGTTTTTACTCCCACTTACCGCTTCTCTGACTTCTACACTGCAGTCTTGATCTGTAAAGGGTGGCAGTTCAGTTTCCTGTTGCCTCCAGCAAACCAGATTGATCACAAAAACCTTAATGCAATGTTCCGACCTATTTGGATGTTGCCTGGAGACTGGTGTCTGTTTTTCATAAACCTAAGCTTAAACTAAAGAGCAGCTGGAGTGGCTTGTTACTGTTGCAGGGAGACTATATATATATATATATATGGGGCCAGGGACAAGGAATTAAGGGTAGAGACATAGACTAGAGCATATAAAACCTTGAATAGAACCAGGGTGTGGATTTAGGGGACAGAGGACATTCAAAAACAACCATATATTCAGGAGAATCAAAGAGGCACACCTACTCCAGGCAAGATTCTGACTCAGAAATGAACTCAGTGCCCTTAGCTTAACTATTGGGGTAATCCAAGGACTAAAGTGTGCCAAGGTAACTAGTGAAGGCCAGTCAGGACATGGCACAAACCTACAAAGAGTGGGTATTTTGTGCTTGTTTCAAGTGCCCAATTGTCAACACACTCACACCCCATACACATAAAACTCAATATGCATCAAAGACTAACACATACAACGCACAAATATGGAAGTCTTAGAAGAGAAACTAGAGGGAAAACTTCATGGCATTAGATTTGGATATGTCACCAATATATTATGGCATCCATAAGTGATGGTACCAATAAATGATGGCATTCAATCCCATCACTTCATGGCAAATAGATGGGGAAGCAATGGAAATAGTGACAGACTTTATTTTCTAGGGCTCCAAAACCCTGCAGATGGTCACTGAATCCTTAAATTAACAGATGCTTGCTCCTTGGAAGAAAAGCTAGGACCAACCTAGACAGCATATTAAAAAGCAGAGACATTACTTTGCTGACAAAGTTTCATCTAGTCAAAGCTATGTTTTTTCCAGTAGTCATGTGTGGATGTGAGAGTTGGACTGTGAAGAAAGCTGAGCACTGAAGAATCGATGCTTTTGAACTGCGGTGTTGGAGAAGGCTCTTGAGAGTCCCTTGGACTGCAAGGAGATCCAACCAGTCCATTCTGAAGGAGATCAGCCCTGAGATTTCTTTGGAAGGAATGATGCTAAAGCTGAAGCTCCAGTGCTTTGGCCACCTCATGAGAGGAGTTGACTCATTGGAAAAGACTGTGATGCTGGGAGGGATTGGGGGCAGGAGGAGAAGGGGACGACAGAGGATGAGATAGCTGGATGGCATCACTGACTCGATGGACATGAGTTTGAGTGAACTCTGGGAGTTGGTGATGGACAGGGAGGCCTGGCATACTGCAATTCATGGGGTCGCAAAGAGTCAGACACGCTGAGCAACTGAACTAACTAACTAACTAGGTTGGTCATAGCTTTTCTTCCAAGGAGCAAGCATCTTTTCATTTCATGGCTGCAGTCACCATCTGCAGTGATTTTGGAGCCCAAGAAAATAAAGTCTGTCACTGTTTCCACTGTTTCCCCATCTATTTGCCATGAAGTGATGGCGCTGGATGCCATGATATTAATTTTCTGAATGTTGAGCTTTAAGCCAAATTTTTCACTCTCCTCTTTCACTTTCATCAAGAGGCTTTTTAGTTCCTCTTCATTTTCTGCCATAAGGGAGGTGTCATCTGCATATCTGAGGTTAATGATATTTCTCCCAGCAATCTTGATTCACCTCGTGCTTCCTCCAGCCCAGCATTTCTCATGATGTACTCTGTATATAAGTTAAATAAGCAGGGTGACAATATACAGCCTTGAGGTACTCCTTTTCCTATTTGGAACCAGTCTGTTGTTCCATGTCCAGTTCTAACTGTTGCTTCCTGACCTGCAGACAGATTTCTCAAGAGGCAAGTCAGGTGGTCTGTTATTTCCATCTCTTTCAGAATTTTCCACAGTTTATTGTGATCCACACAGTCAAAGACTTTGGCATAGTCAAGAAAGCAGAAGTAGATGTTTTTCTGGAACTCTCTTCCTTTTTCATGATCCAGTGGATGTTGGCAATTTGATCTCTGGTTCCTCTGCCTTTTCTAAAACCACCTTGAACATCTGCAAGTTCACGGTTCACATATTGCTGAAGCCTGCCTTGGAGAATTTTGAGCATTCCTTTACAAGCGTGTGAGATGAGTGCAATTGTGCGGTAGTTTGAGCATTCTTTGGCATTGCCTTTCTTTGGGATTGGAATGAAAACTGACCTTTTCCAGTCCTATGGCCACTGCTGTTTTCCAAATTTGCTGGCATATTGAGTGCAACACTTTCACAGCATCATCTTTCAGGATTTGAAACAGCTCAACTGGAATTCCATCACCTCCACTAGCTTTGTTTGTAGTGATGCTTTCTAAGGCCCACTTGACTTCACATTCCAGGATGCCTGGCTCTAGGGTAGTGATCATACCATCATGATTATCTTGGTTGTGAAGATCTTTTTTTACAGTTCTTTGTCGGGAGCCAGCGTGAGGAATCCCACCCGTGACAAGGTCATGCGGCAGAGGCCTGATGGGCAAGACGAGTCAGGCCTCAGGTTTTCCCCCTGGTATTTCCTGAGCATGTACCCCCAAAATAA
Source organism: Redunca redunca (assembly GCA_006410935.1). NCBI lineage: Eukaryota > Metazoa > Chordata > Mammalia > Artiodactyla > Bovidae > Redunca > Redunca redunca. Next base: position 236,033 of record SJYQ01001269.1, read on the forward strand.
GAATCTGCCTGCCTTATTGTACTTTTCCACTCTTCTGACACTCTCTGTAAAAAGTTAACTCAGGGCTTTAGTCTTCTGCATTTGAAAGGGATGTTTCAGCTCAAACCCCCTCTGATAACTCTCTAGCTTGCCTAACAGGTTCCCCCGGACCTCTTACAGCTTGTGAATTGCTTACAGCCCCCAACTGCGAGAGGCACAAAGCTTAAAGCATCTTAAAGATACAGAGCCTTTTCTAAGGAGCTAAAAATCATATTGGTGACGGATTTCACTGTTGACTCAGTGATTGCTGCCAAGCCTCCATATTCTTTATCTCTTAGGCACCTGGGAAGATGTTAATCAATGTAAATGGGATATGGAAAAAGATATATAATAGTTCTGATGTTAGCAACACTAGACTTTTGAGTTAATTACTTTTCTTTTGTTATAAATCACTGTACTCCTTTTACTTGTTATAAATTGCTGTATCTTTGCTATGTAAGAATGTAACTTTATTTAGTGTTTTCTGAGAGTGGCACCAGACTTTGAGAAGAACAACACAAATTAGTCTTCTGGTTGACAAACCCTTATCAGAAAAAAGGCTATAAAATGTTAATTGTCCCTTTTGGCCAGAAGATGATGTAAATCCCCTAAGACTTGTGTATACAACTAGGCCTGCAGAGAGAAAAGCCTGGTTTTGATAAAAGTCTGGGTGGCTAACGCTGCATAACTTTGTGTTACCCATTGATCTCTATGTACTATCAAAAAGCCTTCTGAACAATAAAGGATGGACCAGTTTCTCCGACTAGTCTCTCAGCCTAGTTTCTTGGGAATCTGGATCCCCCTGTGTCTCTCTCTCTCTTTTTCTCACTCTCCCTCCCTCTCCTTTTCTGGCTGAATTCCCATCTGGAGAAGGGAGGCTCACCACATCTACTTACTTGCCCTGGCTTCTAAGACCCACGCAAAATGGAGCCTAAGGTGGGGCACCCTTCGATATTCAAGTGGGTGCCGGTGGCCTAACATAGATGGTGCAAATCTCTTGTTCTGAGATTTTATTGGTTTTCGCCGAAAACCAAGTTATTCAGCCTCTTTTCTCCACTTAATTTTCCTACTACACTATGTCTTCTTAATCTCTTTTATATTTCTATATAAATAAGTTTTTCCCTCGCCTATCCATCTCCCCTTTGAATCACCCTGGATCTACCGGGGCTGGACCTTGGCAGTTCTTCTGTGTATTCTTGCCACCTCTTCTTAATATCTTCTGCTTCTGTTAGGTCCATATCATTTCTGTCCTTTATCGAGCCCATCTTTGCATGAAATGTTCCCTTGGTATCTCTAATGTTATTGAAGAGATCTCTAGTCTTTCCCATTCTGTTCTTTTCCTCTATTTCTTTGCATTGATCGCTGAGGAAAGATTTCTTATCTCTCCTTGCTATTCTTTGGAGCTCTGCATTCAGATGCTTATATCTTTCCTTTCCTCCTTTGCTTTTCACTTCTCTTCTTTTCACAGCTATTTGTAAGGCCTCCCCAGACAGCCATCTTGCTTTTTTTTTCATTTCTTTTCCATGAGGATGGTCTTGATCCCTCTGTCCTGTACAATGTCATGAACCTCATTCCATAGTTCATCAGGTACTCTATCTATAAGGTCTAGCCCCTTAAATCTATTTCTCACTTCCACTGTATAATCATAAGGGATTAGATTTAGGTCATACCTGAATGGTCTAGTGGTTTTCCCTACTTTCTTCAATTTAAGTCTGAATTTGGCAATAAGGACTTCATGATCTGAGCCACAGTCAGCTCCCGGTCTTGTTTTTGCTGACTGTATAGAGTTTCTCCATCTTTGGCTGCAAAGAATATAGTCAATTTGATTTCGGTGTTGACCATCTGGTGATGTCCGTGTATACAGTCTTCTCTTGTGTTGTTAGAAGAGGATGTTTGCTATGACCAGTGCATTCTCTTAGCAAAACTTTATTATCCTTTGCCCTGCTTCATTCCGTATTCCAAGGCCAAAGTTGCTTGTTATCCCAGGTGTTTCTTGACTTCCTATTTTGCATTCCAGTCGCCTATAATAAAAAGTACATCTCTTTTGGGTGTTAGTTCTAAAAGGTCCTGTAGGTCTTCATAGAACCATTCAACTTCAGCTTCTTCAGCATTACTGGTTGGGACATAGCTTTGGATTACTGTGATATTGAATGGTTTTCCTTGGAAATGAACAGAGATCATTCTGTCATTTTTGAGAATGCATCCAAGCACTGCATTTTGGACTCTTTTGTTGACCATGATGTCTACTCCATTTCTTCTAAGGGATTCCTGCCCCCAGTAGTAGATATAATGGTCATCTGAGTTAAATTCACCCATTCCTGTCCATTTTAGTTCGCTGAGTCCTAGAATGTCAATGTTCACTCTTGCCGTCTCCTGTTTGACCACTTCCAATTTGCCTTGATTCATGGACCTAACATTTCAGGTTCTTATGCAATATTGCTCTTTACAGCATCAGACCTTGCTTCTACCACCAGTCACATCCACAACTGGGTATTGTTTTACTTTGGCTCCATCCCTTCATTCTTTTTGGAGTTATTTCTCCACTGATCTCCATTAGCATATTGGGCACCTACCAACCTGGGGAGTTCCTCTTTCAGTATCCTATCATTTTGCCTTTTCATACTGTTCATGGGGTTCTCAAAGCAAGAATACTGAAGTGGTTTTCCACTCCCTTCTCCAGTGGACCACATTCTGTCAGACCTCTCCACCATGACCTGCCCGTCTTGGGTGGCCCCACAGGACATGGCTTAGTTTCATTGAGTTAGGCAAGGCTGTGGTCCTTATGATCAGATTGACTAGTTTTCTGTGATTATGGTTTCAGTGTCTGCCCTCTGATGCCCTCTCACAACACCTACCCAATCTTACTTGGGTTTCTCTTACCTTGGACATGGTGTATCTCTTCATGGCTTCTCCAGCGACCCACAGCCTCTGCTCCTTACTTTGGACGAGGACTATCTCCTCAGGGCCGCCCCTCCTGACCTTGAACGTGGAGTAGCTCCTCTAGGCCCTCCTGCACCCGTGCAGCAGCCACTCCTTGGACGTGGGGTTGCTCTTCTCAGCTGCAGCCTCTGACCTTGGGTGTGGGGTAGCTCCTCTCGGCCACCGCCCCTGACCTCAGGCGTGGGGTAGCTCAATGGATAGTCATAAATGAAGAAGCTCTACACAAGTTATATTGTAACAAATAAGGGAAGAGTTTAGGGAGATCAAGATGCATTGATACAATGGGATGTTGTGAAGTCAAATAAAATTTAATACATGGAGTGATGTCAGCAAAATGGTGAGCTAGGAAGTGTTGAATTCTCCCTTATAAATGTGAGAAATCAATCAGAAACCAGATGAAAAACCTCACAGGAGCTCTGGAAACAGTCAGTCAAAATCTACAGGAACACATTGAACACACAATCAGGAAAATTCTAGAACCTAGAGGAAGGACATTTTATTGTGTTTTTCCTCATACTTACCTCTCCCCTGACTTGAAGAGTGAAGTCTTGATCTATAATGGGTGGCAGCTCTGTTCCCAGCTGCCTCCAGCAAACAAGATTGATCACAAAAACTTTAATGCAATGTTCCAACCTGTTTGGGGCTGCCCGAAGACTATGTCTGTTTCACCTAAGCCTGGGGTTAAAGTGAAGAGCAGCCAAAATAGCTCATTACTGTTGCAGAGGAGACTAGATATATATGGGGCCAGGGACAAGGGAGTAAGAGTGGAGACATAGACTAGAATATATAAAACCTTGAGTAGAACTGGGGTGTGGATTATGGGGACAGAGGACATTTTAAAACAGCCATATATTCAGGACAATCAAAGAGGCACACCACCTCCAGGCAAGATGCTGACTCAGAAATGAACTGAGTGCCCTTAGCTTGACTCTTGGGCTAATTCCAGGACTAAAGCATGCCAAGTTAACTAGTGAAGGCCAGTCAGGACATGGCACAAATCTGCAAAGAGTGGGTATTTTGCACTTGTTTTAGATGCCCAACTGTGAACACACTCACTCCCCACACACATAAACCTCACTATGCATTAAAGACTTACACATACAAGACACAAATATGGAACTTTTAGAACGCAAACTAGAAGGGAAGCTTCATAACACTAGATGTGGATATGTCACCAAAGCACAGGCAACAGAAGAAAAAAATAGGTAAATCAGTATTCATCAAAACTCAAAATGTTTTTGCATCAAAGGAAACTATTAATACAAAGGTTGTGAAAAGGCAATCCACAGAAAGGGGGAAAAAAACTGCAATTTACATTTATGATAAAGCTTAATGGAGTGGAATTTCCTGGAAACACCCTAAAACTTTATCTCAAATCGCTTGGCTCAACTTCCAAGTTCTCTTGGTGACCTTTACTCTTTAATGCTTTCAGTTCAGTTCAGTCACTCAGTCGTGTCCAACTCTTTGCGACCCCATGGACTGCAGCACACCAGGCTTCCCTGTCCATCATCAACACCCAGAGTCTACTCAAACTCATGTCCATCGAGTTGGTGATGCCATCCAACCTTCTCATCCTCTGTCATCCCCTTAGCCCCCCACCTTCAATCTTTCCCAGCATCAGGGTCTTTTCCAATGAGTCAGTTCTTCACATCGGGTGGCCCAAGTATTGGAGTTTTAGCTTCAGCATCAGTCCTTCCAATAAATACTAAGTACTGATTTCTTTTTGGATGGACTGCTTGGATCCCTTTGCTGTCTATTTTCATAATTAACCGTCTGATTATCCCTGTCTACTGAAGAAAAAATGTAAAGTTTTTCTATTTCTTCATTCTTTCTGAGTTTGTGATGACTACCACCATTTCTCTCCCCCACTGAATTCAAAGCATTTTCTAAGAGCATTTGGATTTACACCTTGAACTAGTCCTAGCGTTTCCCCACCAGCAGACATGGATATGGTAGAAACTGTCACAATATCTATGTGAACAGCTGACATTCAGGAATGGAAACACATTGTTCCGTAAACATCACACCAAGCACTCTGGTATATTCTCTCCACACCCTCCAGTAGCCACTTCTGTTTCTCTTTGACTCTCGTTTTCTATACAGTGCATCCCAAACCATAGTAACTGTGTGGACAGGATGATGGTAAGCTCCAGGTGACGGTGGCCTTGGTGCTTTGGTCATGTTCCCTGGTTCCTGCTTCTGTTCCCTCCCCTCCACGTCTCAGAACCACTACCTGTTCTTCTTCATCTTTGTATTCTTGCACTTACTGGATCTCAGAGTTTGAGGGAACTTGAAGGCCAGTCACAATCAGAGGATAAATGTGATCAGATCACAACAGGAATACAGTGCTACATCAATAAACATCTTTATTATAGAAGTAGCTGATAATAATGTAAAAGAAATATGAGATTTTCAAGGAAGTATTCAAGGAGCTCTTATTCAGTTCAGTTCAGCTCAGTCCCTCAGTTGTGTCTGACTCTTTGTGACCCCATGGACTGTGGCACACCAGGCTTTCCTATCCATCACCAACTCCCAGAGCTTGCTCAAATTCATGTCCATAGAGTCGGTCCATAGGCATCTTATCCTGTTGTTTCCTTCTCCTCCTGCCTTCACAGAATAAGTGTGATCAGATCACAACAGGAATAAAGTGTTACATCAATAAACATCTTTATTATAGAAGGAGTTGATAATAATGTATAAGAAATGCTAACATTCACAAGCAAGAGTTAAAAAAGCTCTTCTTTGGTAACATGCATTTCAACATCTGCTGAATGTTCATCTAATCCATTTTCAATGAGAACAATTTTTTCATGTCCTGGAGCAAGTATACTTATCGTTCTTGTCCTGATAACTAGAAAAGTCTTCTCAATATAGTGTTGATGATTTCCACCCACAAATTCAGATGAATAAGAAGAAAACACAGTTATTCGTTCTTCTTGAAATTGATCTTTCTTGGAAAATGGTAGCTGAAGAACATACTCTAGTCTAGATATAGAACCAAGACTTGGGAGTACCTCCATCATCAGGGACTAGGTCCACAGAGACAGCCATTGTCCCAAGTCCTTTGTGCATTTAGGCCCAGCTGCCTGCATGGTGGTCAGCCCAACTTCAGAGGGACAAGAGAGGGTTACTGCTTCAAGGTCTCAGTGTCTAATTGTTGATACAAAACAGAAACAAGAAAAAAATCTTAATACAATCGCTTATATGAGTGTTTGGATAGAAGACAACTTCGGACCGTGCTGGGAGAAAAGATCCCATATCAAGTCACAAAAAGTGTCTCTCAGACAGTATCTGGAAGGTTTCATGTCTGAATTTTGGCATTCACAGTAGAAACATATCAAGGACTACTCCTCAAATATACAGAAATTCAAGATCATTCATCTTATTATTTGGTCACAAACTTTTGAAGTTGCTTTCAGTCAAGCCTGTGTTCTCATCTCTAAACCCTCTTTAGTTTCCCTTTTGGGGGAGAACCCTGACCTGGTGGACACAACACGTTTAAGGTACACAACACGGCTAGTGGATCCAAGGAAGAGAGCTCATTACTCACCACCCAGGTAACACTAAATTTGCTTTCACATGTAGGCAGATATGGCTTTGGCAAACTGATGCAAAACTGCTCTTGCAATTCTTATTCAGTTCCAGGGTCAAAGACACAAAGCCCGCCCCTGTTAAGAAAAGCTCACTCATCCATTCACTATAGCCCAGAACTATGGCAACATTTTCTCTTTTATGCACTAAAAAAATTTTTTTAGTTGGAGGAAAATTGCTTTATAACGTTGTTCAGGTTTCTGCCATACAACAACGTGATTCACTAATTATATTTTCTTAATTGATAAGATTTGAACTTATATCAACCTGTGCTTCATTTCTATGTTTATTTAGAAATTAGAACAGTTAGAATGCAGTATGACTGGAGCAAAAGTTAGAACGCAAGAATGGTTAGACAATAGTGCATTGCATTGGGGATGTTAGATTCCTTATGAAGAAAGAAGCAGGTAATGACTCATTAAATACACCTGTGAGGTGTTGTTAGACATCTCCAAAGGAAGAAAACAACAACAACAATAACTCAAACTCTAAAAGGTCTTCCCAATGGGAGGAAAGGATCTTTAGGTGTTTGGGATGGACACGCACACACTACAATATTTAAAAGAGGTGACTGACAAGGACCTACTGTATAGCACAAGGAACTCAGCTCTATGTTATGTGGCAGCCTGGATAGGAGAAGTTTTGGGGGGGAAATGGATACAAGAATATATATGGCTGAGTCCCTTTGCTGTCTGCCTGAAATCATCACAACATTGTTAATTGGCTATACTCTAATAAAAAAAGATAAAAATAAAATAGTTCTTCCCAAATATCAGTCTACAGAATAGCTGCATTCAACTTACTGCTGAAATTTTTATAAAAATGCAAACTCCTGGGCCCACCTTGGGATTTAGGAGAAAACAAAGAGGAAGTTGGTCTGACTCCCTGTCAGTAAAAATCCAGTTTGTGGATTTGGCTGCAGGGTGGACTTGAACTGGAGAAGACAGAGATGGGAGGGAACCATGCTCCCCACCACCGAGGGCCCCTTCAGCAAGGAAATGATCCCCCTTTTTCCTTTCATTTATGTCCCATAAGTACACTCTGGTTGACTCTGCTCTTAAAATATATTCCAATTCTAACAATTTCTGACCACCTTTACTACCTGCTCATTCCATGGTCCAAGTCAATATCATCTCTCACCTGAATTTTTGTAGAGCCCTAAAAGAGGACTCTTTTTCTCCTTTTCTCCCCCACAATGTAACACCTGTGCTTAGTTACTCAGTCATATCTGACCCTTTTCTACTGTATGGAATGTAGCCTGCCAGGCTCCTCTGTCCATGGATATTCCAGGCAAGAATACTAGAGTGGATTGCCATTTCCTCCTCCAGGGAATATTCCTGACTCAGGGATTGAACCCATGTCTCCTGTGTGCCCTGCATTGATGGGCAGATTCTTTAATACTCTGCCACGTGGGAGGCCCACCAGAAATTATTCCATATCCCCAGTATGACATAACATGTAGAAATGATTTTGGAAATGATATTTTGGAATAGTATTAACCTTGGAGAACCTATGGAAAGGTGCATGTAAGAATTAGAAATGCATGCAAGAATGTATTATGTGCCAGAATAGTATGGAGTGAAATGCAAATGTTTTTTTCCCTCAGGGAAGTCATTAAGAATAAAAGCCAATAGGTTATTGTGACTTGGTGCCAAATTTTATGGCTGTTTGGGAAAAGAAGCAGAACCACTTTTTTCTTAAAAAGACCAGTTGAGATACCCTGAGCAAGGTCCAGATAGAGTGGATATGTGGATATGCCTTAGATCTGCAAAAAAGGAAAAGGAAAAATACATACAGATACACAGATACACACACACACACACACACACACACTGATATTCCACTTCGTTTCTCTAGCCTGTCATACAATCAGGAAATCATAGAACATAAGAACTGGAAGAGATGTTTTGGCTATCTGAGTTATCAACCCCATCTATAATGGTTCTCTAAGGATTATCAAATGTTTGCATGACAGAGCTAATGAGATACTCTTTTTCATTGCTGTAGAACTAATTCGGGTCATCTGGCAGGCCTTGTATTATGATGAAAAAAACACAGATTTTGGAAGCAGAATCAGTTCAGTTCAGTGGCCCAGTCATGTCCAACCCTTCACAACCCCATGGACTGCAGCGTGCAGCACTGTAATAGCTGGAGTGATTTTTTTTTAAACTTCTGATCATGTAACTACCCTGTTAGAAACCTGAAATATTGTTGTCCATTTCTCTCAGCCTGAAGTTCTTTCAAGAGCCTACATGACACAGACCCCCTAGCCTCACTAGCTTTCTGACCTTATCTTCAGCTAGTTTCTCCCTCCATCACTAAACTCCACCCACATAAGCCAACTTGCTTGCCCTTAAATGTGACAGAGGCACTCCTCTTGGACTTAGGTTTTCTATTCTGTGCCTGATGTGTCCACTGTTTGCGTTCACTTTTGCTCAAGTGCATCCATCTCAGTGACATCTCTTCTAACTCTCAAATAAGAGCACCCAACCATTCCACCTCCCAGCATGACCCTTTCCCCTCCCTGCTTTCTTTTTCCTCACATCACTATTATAAGTCATAAAGAATATAAGATTTTAACGTGTCTTGCAGGCCTTCAAATCACCTTGCACTTGTTTTCAGAGAATCAATTCCTAGGTAGGTTGATAAAAAGTCCGGGCATCCCCAAGGAGAAAGGGGGTCTGAAATTCTCAAGGAGGAAGAGAGGACAAACTTTTTTTTTGTCTACATTCCTTCAGTTCAGTTCAGTTCAATTAAGCTCAGTCACTCAGTCATGTCAGACTCTTTGAGACCACATGAATTGCAGCACGCCAGGCCTCCCTGTCCATCATCAACTCCAGGAGTTCACTCAAACTCACGTCCGTCGAATCGGTGATGCCATCCAGCCAACTCATCCAGCCATCTCATCCTCTGTCATCCCCTTCTCCTCCTGCCCCCAACCCCTCCCAGCATCAGGGTCTTTTCAAATGAGTCAGCTCTTCTTGCTATTCTTTGGAACTCTGCATTCAGATTCTTATATCTTTCCTTTTCTCCTTTGCATTTCGCTTCTCTTCTTTTAACACCTATTTGTAAGGGCTCTCCAAACAGCCATTTTGCCTTTTTTTTTTTCATTTCTTTTCCATGAAGAAAAAGAAGACAGGGATCTTGATCCCTGTCTCCTGTAAAATGTCACAAACCTCTGTCCATAGTTCATCAAGCACTCTATCAGGTCTAGTCCCTTAAATCTATTTCTCACTTCCACTGTATAATCATAAGGGATTTGACTTAGGTCATACCTGAATGGAGAAGGCAATGGCAACCCAGTCCAGTACTCTTGCCTGGAGAATCCCATGGACAGAGGAGCCTTGAAGGCTGCAGTCCATGGGGTCTCAAAGAGTCGGACCCGACTGAACGACTTCACTTTCACTTTTCACTTCCATGCATTGGAGAAGGAAATAGCAACCCACTCCAGTGTTCTTGCCTGGAGAATCCCAGGGATGGGGGAGCCTGGTGGGCTGCTGCCTATGTGGTCGCACAGAGTCGGACACGACTGAACCAACTTAGCAGCAGCATACCTGAATGGTCTAGTGGTTTTCCCTGCTTTCTTCAATTTAAGTCTGAATTTGGCAATAAGGAGTTCATGATCTGAGCCACCGTCAGCTCCCAGTCTACTTTTTGCTGACTCTATAGAGATTCTCCACCTTTGGATGCAAAGAATATAATCAATCTGATTCCGGTGTTGACCATCTGGTGATGTTCATGTATAGAATCTTCTCTGTGTTGTTGGAAGAGACTGTTTGCTATGACCAGCGCCTTCTCTTGGAGAAATTCTATTAGCTTTTGCCCTGCTTCATTCTGTATTCCAAGGCCAAATTTGCCTGTTACCCTAGGTGTTTGTTAACTTCCTACTTTTGCATTCCAGTCCCCTATAATGAAAAGGACATCTGTTTTGTGTGTTAGTTCTAAAAGGTCTTGTAGGCCTTCATAGAACCATTCAACTTCAGCTTCTTCATTGTTATTGGTTTGGGCACAGACTTGGATTACTGTGATATTGAGTGGTTGGCCTTGGAAACAAACAAAGATCATTCTGTTGTTTTTGAGATTGCATCCAACTACTGCATTTCAGACTTTTTTGACTATAATGGCTACTCCATTTCTTCTAAGGGATTCCTGCCCAGTTCAGTTAAGTTACTCAAACGTGTCCGACTGTTTGTGACCACATGAATTGCAGCACCCCAGGCCTCCCTGTCCATCAACTCCTGGAGTTCACTCAAACTCACATCCATCGAGTTGGTGATGCCATCCAGCCATCTCATACTCTTTCATCCCCTTCTCCTCCTGCCTCCAATCCCTCCCAGCATCAGAGTCTCTTCCAGTGAGTTAACTCTTCACATGAGGAGGCCAAAGGATTGGAGTTTCAGCCTTGGCCTCATTCCTTCCAAAAAACACCCAAGACTAATCTCCTTTAGAATGGACTGGTTGGATCTCCTTGCAGTCCAAGGGACTCTCAAGAGTCTTCTCCAACACCACAGTTCAAAAGCATCAATTCTTCAGCGTTCAGCTTTCTTCACAGTCCAGCTCTCACATCCATACATGACCACTGGAAAAACCATAGCCTTGACTAGACTGACCTTTGTTGGCAAAGTAAAGTCTCTTCTTTTGAATATGCTATCTAGGTTGGTCCTTACTTTCCTTCCAAGGAGTAAGCCTCTTTTAATTTCATGGCTGCAATCACCATCTGCAGTGACTTTGGAGCCCAAAAAATAAAGTCTGACACTGTTTCCACTGTTTCCCCATCAACTTGCCATGAAGTGATGGGACCAGATGCCATGATCTTCGTTTCCTGAATGTTGAGCTTTAAGCCAACTTTTTCACTCTCCTCTTTCAGTTTTATCAGGAAGCCTTTTAGTTCCTCTTCACTTTCTGCCATAAGGGTGGTGTCATCTGCATATCTGAGGTTATTGATATTTCTCCCAGTATTCTTGATTCCAGCTTGTGCTTCTTCCAGCCCAGCTGTTCTCATGATGTACTCTGCATATAAGTTAAATAAGCAGGTACAGCCTTGATGTACTGCTTTTCCTATTTGGAACCAGTCTGTTGGTTCATGTCCAGTTCTAACTGTTACTTCCTGACCTGCATACAGGTTTCTCAAGAGGCAGGTCAGGTGGTCTGGTATTCCCATCTCTTTCAGAATTTTCCACGGTTTATTGTGGTCCACACAGTCAGAGGCTTGGCCATAGTCAATAAAGCAGAAATAGATGTTTTTTGGAACTCTATTCCTTTTTCCATGATCCAACAGATGTTGGCAATTTGATCTCTGGTTCCTCTGCCTTTTCTAAAACCAGCTTGAACATCTGGAAGTTCATGGTTCACATATTGCTAAAGGCTGGCTTGGAGAATTTTGAGCATTACGTTACTAGCATGTGAGATGAGTGCAACTGTGCGGTAGTTTGAGCATTCTTTGGTATTGCCTTTCTTTGGGATTGGAATGAAAACTGACCTTTTCCAGTCCTGTGGCCACTGCTGAGTTTTCCAAACTTGCTGGCATATTGAGTGCAGCACTTTCACAGCATCATCTTCCAGGATTTGAAACAGCTCAACTGGAATTCCATCACCTCCACTAGCTTTGTTTGTAGTGATGCTTTCTAAGGCCCACTTGACTTCACATTCTGGCTCTAGGTGACTGCCCACAGTAGTAGATGTAATGGTCATCTGAGTTAAATTCACCCATTCCAGTCCATTTTAGTTTGCTGATTTCTAGAATGTCGACGTTCACTCTTGCCATCTCCTGTTTGACCACTTCCGATCGCACAGAGTCAGACACGACTGAAGTGGCTTAGCAGCAGCAGCAGCAGCAGCAGCAGCAGCAGCAATGTGCCTTGATTCATGGACCTAACATTCCAGGTTCCTATGCAATATTGCTCTTTATAGCATCAGATCTTGCTTCTATCACCAGTCACATCCACAACTGAGTGTTGTTTTTGCTTTGGCTCCATCACTTCATTCTTTCTGGTGTTATTTCTCCACTGATCTACAGTAGTATATTGGGCATCTACCGACCTGAGGAGTTCCCCTTTCAGTATCCTATCATTTTGCCTTTTCATACTGTTCATGGGGTCCTCAAGGCAAGAATACTGAAGTGGTTTTCCATTCCCTTCTCCAGTGGACCACATTCTGTCAGACCTCTCCACCATGACCTGCCTGTCTTGGTTGGCCCCACACAGTATGGCTTAGTTTCACTGAGTTAGACAAGGCTGTGGTCCATGTGATTAGATCGACTAGTTTTCTGTGATTTTTGTTTCAGTGTGTCTGGCCTCTGATGCCCTCTCACAACACCTACCTTCTTACTTGGGTTTCTCTTACCTTGGACATGGGGTATCTCTTCATGGCTGCTCCAGAACAGCCTGCTCCTTACCTTGGACGAGGGTTATCTCCTCACCGCCACCCCTCTTGACCTTGAACGTGGAGTAGATCCTCTCAGCCCTCCTGCACTGGCATTCCTTAGGCTTAGTCAATTACAGAACTCAGTTTAAACTCTGTACTGGGGATTATACAACAACAATGTATCCTGCTTGAGGACAGTTTCTCCTTCCTGAAAACCTTCAGGCTAACCCTGTTATCTTAAAATGTAAATTATGGGAGTGAGTCTAGTAAGATCTTTACAACCTCCAGACATTCTATTGATTCACTGTAATAACTAATTAAAAGTATATAACTCCATTGCTAAGACTAATGAGAGGGGTACTCTTTCTGCCCCCTTCTGATATCTATCTCAGAATCTTTCTCGATCCCTTTTATACTTTACTAAAACTCTATTACACAAAAGCTCTGAGCCATCAAAAGCTTCCCTGGTGGCTCAGTGGGTAAAGTGTCTGCCTGCAATGCTGGAGACCTGGGTTCGATCCCTGGGTTGGGAAGATCCCCTGGAGAAGGAAATGGCAACCCACTCCAGTACTCTTGCCTGGAAAATCCCATGGACTAAGGAGCCTGGTAGGCTGCAGTCCATGGGGTCGCTAAGACTCGGACATGACTGAGCGACTTTCCTTCCCTTTCCTTCTGAGCCATCAAGCCTCGTCTCTGGCCCCGGACTGAATTCTTCTCCTCCAGAGGCCAAGAATCCCGTGTGTTTCGTGGTTCAGCAACAACCTTTCAGTTTCATGGATGCTGGTGAAAGATGGAATGTTTATCACCCACAACAAATGCCGTAGCCAACCTAAGAGTATTGTTTTTCAGCTTTGCTGAGACATAGTTGACATGTCTCATTATGTAGTCTTAAAGATTACCATGTGATGATCTGGTGTACATAGATATTGTGAAAATGTTCACCACAGCAGGATTCATTCGTAACTCTTTCTTTCTAAAGATTGAAGTGGTGGGACCAGGTGACACCTAAACAGGCAATGGATAGAAGGAAAAGTTTAAGTCTAGGGGCCCTGGATGAACTGCACTAAGCACTCAGCATGTCTGCCCTTTTTCTGGTTTTCTTCATATCACTGGACAGTAAGCACACCCTCCATTTCTCTGGAGGGAGCCACTGTCTCTATGTTGCAAGGCTGTTCCCTATACAAATAAGAATTAGTGTGGCAGGAAGGTTAGTCAGTGCCTCTGCATCTCAGCTCTCAGAAATGCAAGATGCTGTTGGCAGTCATCTCCCAAAGGGCCATGATCCATTTCTAACAGCTAAATACTCGTGATTTCATTTATCATCTTCACCCTCCACTAGACTATCATTTCAAGACACTTGTTACTTTCATTTCATTCTTGTCTGGTTTATGTATTGACAAAACACTGTCTTATTAAAAGTGTTGATAGAGTTTTGTTGAGTAAATCAGTGAATGAATGAAGAACTCATCAAAACGCTGACCATGGGAGAATAAGATGGCAGAGGAGTAGGTGGACATGGAGTACATCTCTCTCCTCGGATACATCAGGAATACACCTTCAGACACAGAAGTACATGCAGAACACCAGCTGAGAGCAGACAGGTGTACCTGACCAGTGGAAAAGAATATATAGAATCATGCAAAACTCGGTAGGACAAAGGAACTAGGGGGAAAAACAGAAGTGTCAGTAGGACTGTACCTGCCCTTGGTGGGTGGGGGAACTGAAGCAGGAGTCTGATCCCCAGAGCAGGGCAATTGTCTGAGTCAGAGGAGAAACGTTTAAGGCTGAGAGTGAAACAGCTGATCTATGGCAGCCTAAATGGAATGAGAATCAGACAGTCCTTGCCACAGCCATGCATACGCTGGGCAGGAATGCAGGTTTCCTGAATGGGGCAGTGGCTGGGAGCTGGAGTTTAGGGATTATGGAGCAATCCCAGTGCACGGGCTACTGTTGACAGTGGAGAGACGGATTGAGGGGATGTGAGGGAGGAGACTGTGGTGGGAAATGCCTGTGGAGGAAAGCTAGGCAGCCATGGAAGTAAGGCAATACCGCTGAGTCATGCATAGAGGGTAAAGCCATCACCATAGCCTCTTTCCCCACCCGCCAGCATCAGCAGATGAACAACAGAGAGGCTGGCCCATCAAACCCCTGGAGCGCTGAACTACTGAGTAGGACCCAGGGTGCCCCTTTAAGTGTCTGATGCACCAAACAACAAAGAAGGACCCCAGGCAGAGGAGCACTCTAAGTACCTGAATGGGCGAAGCTATGGACAAAGACTGGCCAAAGAGGTCTTCTGGTCGCCAGCTACAAGAAACTCAAAAAAAGACTCTGATAGGGCCATAACTCCTGCCATGGAGGCAGTCTGTGTCCCTGCACACTTGATGCTGCCAGGGTCCCTGCAAGCCAAGCAACTGCACCATCTCCACACTGGGCCCTCACAGGGGCAAACCCAAGCCCTCTAGGACAGCCTTGAGAGCTAAACCCCAGTGGACGACCCATATGTAGAGGTGGAAATAAAACCACAATAGAAACCCAGGGGCAGTGTGGCTAAGGAAGAAGTCTCAAAATCTTCCCACCAGCTGTACAAGCTGCAGATTAAATCCACATGATCAACTAAGCAGACTCTGTGCCAATGGAATATATAAAAGGCCATTGAGAGCTCCCACAAAAGAAAATGCACTAGCTCTGATAGCTGTGGACATTAGAGGCAAGAAGACACAGGGGTAGGACCAGATTAGAATCTGAGCAGCCTCCACAGCAGGTCCAGAGATCAGTACAGTGTTGGAGGGCATCCTAGGGAGGTGAGGTGGACTGTGATTTCCATCCAGCAAGGGGAAGGATTTTGACAGCAGTCACTCAAGAAAAGCATTTATTAGTCTTTTTTTTTACTTGTCCTGTAGATTCTTTGGATTTTCTTTTTTTGTCTCCTCTGTTGTAGTTGTTGATTTTATTGCCACTAAGAAATTCAACTAAATTTTTGAGCTTTTTCTTTTTCCTCAGTCACTTTTTTTTTTTTTATTGTTCTCATAAACCTCTGGCTCTACATTGGGCTTTTGCAGTTCTGTGGAGTTTTCCTCTTTTATTTTCTTTTCTCTTTTTTAAATTTTAATGTTTAATTTTTTAAACCTAGTACTATTTTTTCTACATTTATTCCTTTCTGTGCTTTTCCTGCTTTTTTTCCCCATTGCAGTTAATCTTTAATGTATATAGCTCTTCTTTATCTACCTTTATTTAACTTTGCATATCTATTCTTTCTTTCTTTTCTTTCTCTCCTTTCTTCTCAACATATTTGTTAGTTTTATTTTCATTGCTTTATTCCTTAATTGGCACCTTGCTTTAGTTTTATTATCCAGTTTGTGCTTTAATTAATTTTGTTCTGGTGGATATAAATTTTGGTTTCCTTTGTTCACCAGGTCAATCTATTGTACTTAATTTTTGTTGGACTGCTTTATTTTGTTTATGGGTATATATGTATATGTGTATATTCAATCACATCGTCTATTGTTATAAAACCTCTGCATCTACATTAGGCTTTGGCAGTTCTGTGGAGTTTTCCTTTTTATCTCTTTTTTCTTTCTTCCATTTTTTCCCTTTTTTATTTTTCATAATTTTAATTTTTCATTTTTTGAACTGATTATGATCTTTCTATATTTATTCAGCATTTGCCTTTCCTACAGTTCTTTTCCCCTTACAAGTAATCTTTAATGTATATAAATCTTTTTCATCTATATATATTTAACTTTGCATATCCTTTCTTTTCTTTCTTTCCTTTCCTCTCAACATATTTGTTAGTTTTGTTTTCATTGCTTTATTCCCTACTTGGCACCCTGCTTTAGTTTGTTTTCCAGTTTGTGCTTAAGTTAGCTTTGTTCTTAATGGATAAATTTATTTCCTTTGTTCTCCAGATTAATCCGCTGTACTTTAATTTTGCTGGATTGTTTTCACTTTGCTCATTGGTGTATATGTATATATTCCATTATTTTAATTATTATTTGCCTAATTTTGTAACTGCCATTTGTCTGGGCTTCATCTTTGGTTTCTTGTTTTTGGATGTTTGTTTTACTCTGCCTTAGTTCAGTTCAGTTTAGTCGCTCAGTCGTGTCCAACTCTTTGTGACCCCATGAATTGCAGCACGCCAGGCCTCCTTGTCCATCACCAACTCCCAGAGTTCACCCAGACTCGCGTCCATCGAGTCAGTGATGCCATCCAGCCATCTCATCCTCTGTCGTCCCCTTCTTCTCCTGCCCCCAATCCCTCCCAGCATCAAAGTCTTTTCCAATGAGTCAACTCTTCGCATGAGGTGGTCAAAGTACTGGAGTTTCAGCTTTAGCATCATTCCTTCCAAAGAAATCCCAGGGCTGATCTCCTTCAGAATGGACTGGTTGGATCTCCTTGCAGTCCAAGGGCCTCTCAAGAGTCTTCTCCAACACCACAGTTCAAAAGCATCAATCTTCGGGGCTCAGCCTTCTTCACAGTCCAACTCTCACATCCTTACATGACCACAGGAAAAACCATAGCCTTGACTAGACGGACCTTAGTCAGCAAAGTAATGTCTCTGCTTTTGAATATGCTGTCTAGG